>JZKD02S1755058.1:9909-52823 GCA_000966675.3 Picea glauca
ACCTGTTCAATTAAAATTAGCAAACCAACACAGAGTCTTACCAATAGGTAGACTGAAAGGAGTGATAGTTGACCTAGATGGAGTGTGCACTAAAGCAGATTTTGAAGTCATTGAAATAGTATATGGAACAACATCTTACCCATCGTTGCTTGGTCTGGATCGGGCATTTGACAACCAGTACATAATCAATTTGAAGACTAGGAAAATGACATTTGAGTCAAGAGAATACAGGGTCATCATGTCATTAACCCATCAGAAGGGGAGAGGTTTGTAGAACCTACTTTTCTAGACCTAGAGGAAATCAGCCAGTTATACAGAAAGAATGCACATGATGAGGATTACGTAAACCCAATGACAGATGATATACTCAGTTGGAGGAGCATTACTTCATGTGGAACAGACTTAGACACTAGTTTAGAAAACTGGCAGCAAAGGCTACACGAAGTATCCACAAGAATATGTGCAAGAATAGACCGCTCAGTAATATGGGTAGGCACAAAAATAAGAGAACAACCCAGTTTCCACGGAATAAACGATTTGGAAAAATTCTTGACACAGTATGAAGACGCAGTGCTAGAGAACCAGATACTATTAGCAGTTGATTTAGCACTCAAGGCCACACCTAAAAAATGGTGGGGTGGGCACAAGGAGACCATCATAGATTGATACCAATGTAAGAGGCTACTGCGCATAAGGTTTGGCATACAACATAAAAACAACAAACAAAAAAATTATGACGGACACGTGGTACCAAAAGAACATGTGGAGGCATGTAGAACTCTATGGAAAATTACACCCCTAGAGGAGTGGCCTCATCACTTCATACACACTCTAGAGGGAATACCAGTGAACTGGTATATAGACCGAGAATTGTGCAAAGGAACTGCGACATGGACAACATTGCAATAGAATTTTACCGTCACATTTTCATTCGAACATGAAAAACCCACCATATATGAAGTTCTAAAACAGATATGAGGAGTAATATTTATCAAAGAACCATATATAGAGGTTATCATAGAAGAGAAACAATGGAATAAATAGATAGTTAAGTAATTGTTGTCATTCTATCATGTGGAAGAGGAAGCACCGAATGAATACGATCCACGCGATATTCAAATTGAGGAAGAAGAAGGAAAAAGAGATGTGGAAGTCCCACCCATATAATTAGAAGTCATATTTGCGCCAGTCAAAGTAAATAAGTTTAACATTGGGACAAACGAGCATCCCAAAACGGCCAGCATTGGAGACTACTGGGATAAGAAAATAATAGAAAGCATCACAGAGTTGTTGCGCGAATACAGCGAATCGTTTCCCACAACCTTTACATAGATGAAGGGTATAGAAGGAGAATTAGGAGAGATGAAGATACCACTCAGACCTGAAGCAAGACCTATCAGAAAACAACCCTACAGGATGAACCTAATATATAAACAGAAAGTCAAAGATGAGATCGACAGGATGCTCGAAGTCGACATCATAGAATAGGTTGAGGAGTCAGAATGGATAAGTTCGATGGTAGTTTAGGACAAGAAGCAAGGAGGGATCAAGATATGCATTGACTTGAGGAAGTTGAACAATGCATGCCTACACGACCCATTCCCTACACCTTTCACGGATGAGGTGTTAGAGAACATAGGATGACATGAACCTTACTCATTCACTGATGGATTATCATGCTACCATTAGATTAAGATAACACAGGAGGGAAGATACAAGACCATGTTTGTGACAGAATGGGGATCTTACCAATACACAGTGATGTTGTTTGGACTCAAGAATGCACCAACAATTTTTTCTAGAGCAGTGATTGTTGCGTTTAAGGAATTCATCCACTAGTTTCTCAAAGTATACCTGGATGATTGGACAATCTATAGTTTATTGAAAAACCATGTGGAAGTTTTACGGATGATGTTAGAAAGATGTAGACAGTTTCAAATATCACTAAACATAAAGAAATGCATATTTGGAACACTATTTGGGATACTATTAGGTCATATAGTATGCAAACACGGTTTTATAGTAGATCCTGCAAAGATCGCATTCATTGTTAACTTACCACCACCAAAAATATTATGTCAACTAAGAGCGATGTTGGGACAAACAGGTTATTACAGGAAATTTATCAAAGGATATGCGTAGATCACTGCACCGATGGAAAAGATGCTAAGAAAGGATACAATGTTTTATTGGAACAATGAGTTTCAACACGGTTTGGATACCCTGAAAGAAAATATGGTTATCATGCCGATACTAGTATTTTCAGACTGGGAGAAGACATTCCATGTCCATGTAGATGCATCAGCGATAGCAGTTGGAGCTATATTGGTGAAACCATGAGAGGAAGACTTGGATCACCCGATAAAATTCACGATAAGGAAGTTATCAGACTCCGAATAGAACTATAACACAACTAAAAGAGAAGGCCTAGATATGGTCTACACACTTCAGAAATTCTGACATTACTTATTGGGAAAATACTTTAAGATGTTCACAGATCACTCAGCCCTGAAATACCTAGTCAACAAGCCAGTGTTGGGGGGCAGAATCTATCAATGGTTACTACTATTCCAAGAGTTTGAATTTGAAGTAATAGTCAATCCAGGAAAATTGAACGCATGACCTGATCACCTATCAAGGGTCACAAATGGAGAAGAACCTACGAATTTAGAAGATAACTTTCTGTATGCACATTTATTCTCAGTACATATTGCTGATGAATACTTCAGAGATATCATTTAGTACTTGAGTACAGGTACAACACCGCAAGAATATAGCACCACACAGAAGAAAAAACTAGTAGTTTGCGCTGCCGACTATCAACTAATTGCAGGACACCTATACAAAATGGGCGCAGATAGCATCTTGGAAAGATACATGTTTGAGCATGAAATACCAAGAGTTTTAGCGGAAGCCCACTAGGGAATAACAAGAGGGAATTATGCAGGTAAAGATACCACACAAAAGGTATTATGTCTAGGACTTTGGTGGCCAACGATTCAGAGAGATTCAAAAGAATACTCTCAAACATGCTATGTTTGTCAAAGGGTAGGCAAAATCAATAGAAGGGATGAGATTCCATTACAACCACAAGTAACATTACGGGAATTTAAGAAGTGGGAAATAGACTTTGTGGGACCAATTAATCCACCATCAAAAAGAACAGGGGCTCGGTACATTATCGCCACAATGGAGTATCTAACAAGATGTGCAAAATCCGCACTAGTGAAGGATTGCAGTGCAGAAACAACAAAGCACTCTCTATTTGAACAAGTCATTACTCTATTTGGGTTCCCAAGAGTTTTGATGAGCAACCAATGCACGCACTTCATAAACAGTACCATCAGTGTTATGACTGACGAATTTAAAGTCCATCACCAGAAGAGCACACTGTATCATCCACAGGAAAATGCATAGTGGAAGCCTTCAAAACAATTATGGAGA
Organism: Picea glauca; assembly: GCA_000966675.3. Classification (NCBI taxonomy): domain Eukaryota; kingdom Viridiplantae; phylum Streptophyta; class Pinopsida; order Pinales; family Pinaceae; genus Picea; species Picea glauca. Next base: position 13,354 of record JZKD02S1755058.1, read on the forward strand.
ATGCGCTGACAAAGATTTGCAATGTCAACAGGGACAACTGGGACCTCAAAGTACCAGCAGTATTATGGGCATACATGACTACAAGTAAAATGTTGATAGGGAACACACCATTTAAACTAGTTTATGACCAAGAAGCAGTGGTGCCATTAGGATTTTTGTTACCAAGCTTGCTCGTAGTAGCAATCACACAAATGAAAAAATGAGGTGCAGTACAAGAAAGACTGAATCAATTACTTACCATGGAGGAAGACCGAATCTTTGTAGGATTCCACAAACAAGCTCAGAAAGCAAGAGACAAATCTTGGCATGATAGACACATCAAGAAGAAAATCTTCAAGGAAGGATATCTAGTGTTGATGTACCACAAAAAATCGTTTTAGCACCCGAGAAAGCTCAAAATGTATTGGCTAGGAACATACAAAGTAAAATCTATCACATATGGAGGATTTGTATAGTTAAGGGATTTATCAAGTGAAAAACGCAGAGGGATGATCAATGGGAGCCGACGAAAGACATATAAGGATAGTCGACCCTCCACCACGCAAAAAATGGCCACACAAAGAAGGCACAGGGTGCCAAAGGAAGAAAATCCACACAAAGTTAGAAACAAAAAATTGACGAGAAGAAATACAACAATCACATCTAAAGGGAAACAAGAGGCAAAAATAGAGGCACCAAAAGTAGAATGATAGGAAAACACTAGGCAAAATTAAAGGATGGCAAGGACCAATGGGATGCCACATTAATTGTGCCAACATAACATGGTACAACAGAAGTAATGGAAAGTATAAAACCAACAAAGATGCATTGAATCGGTAATCAAGGTGCATTAAACTCATAATCAAGGAAGCATCCTCGATAAGATTCATGGGAAATCCATACAACACATGGGCGAGGGATCCAATAGTCTATTCATGAAGAGATAACAGACAGAGAATGATAGAGGCTAAATATCACAGTGTGAGTTCACAGAGATCACAGAGACCGTTCAAATCTAGCAGACACTTGACACTCACCACCATGGCACCGCCTAAGAAATAAGAAGAGAACCAGACTACCAGGAAAACCAGAGTTCAAACTAGGCCACAAGGACAGGCCGAAGAAGGTGAACAAAAACCTTTGGATATCGTCAATGTCGACGAAATCCTATCCCTAGAGATGATACCAGTACAATCCATGCTGATACTGGAGGAAATTCAATAGCTAGCAATAGAGGCCATGAATGTACATACGCCCGCATTGGCACAAGAGCCACAAAAACAAGAAGAAGAAACCCTAAAAGAGATGAAACTAGAGCATTCAGAGGTAGCTCCAAAATTCAATGGCACGACACCGAAGCCAGCAACAATAGTTGAGCCCGATGAGTCTCAAACGACTATCTCAGACAGCCTAGTAGGGGAGATGTTTGAATATGTCTTAGCTTGGCCAGAATGGTATACAAAGGAACAATCGGAGGCCGCTGGAAATTCAATCCAGCCACCATTGGTGAAGAAAGACAAGATACAGATACCCAAGTCACCTCACAAGAAACATGCAACAAAAATTATTCTACCGCACATACCAGAGGTGGTATAGCTAGGACCAAAGCTACTAGGTCATATTGGGAAGCTCAAATACTCTTACCATGATGTAGTAGATGAAGCCAAGTTTTTGGAACTTTCAAAGAGGGTTTTTATCCATACTACAGACACAAATAGGGTTGGCAAACTGATCGAGCAACCACTCCAGTGGGTAGTTGGGCTACAAAAAAAGTGAATTTTAGGTCTGTTGGACTTACCACATTTTGGCAGAGGTCAGCATGCAACCGCATGTGTCAAACAGTTGCTAGCAGTCACTCATGGAAGGGATATATGGCTGGACAAGCCCATCCCCATAGTCATTGATCTTATTGCGAACACAACAGGGTTACTAATTCGGGGAATGGATCCCGCGTTGTTTATGGATGAAAAAACCAAGGATAAATCGCTAGAAGAAGAAATGAATAAGAAGTATGGAACTGAAAGGGGGACAAGAGGGATCATCATCAAGAGATCAACGATGCAGCCACATAATTGGGCACAAAATTCTTAGCCTGCAAGCTGCTAATAAAATTCCGCAAGGAAGAAGTCCCAACGAGATTTGTTGCAGTCACAACCCTGTGCGCAAAAGGTACCTCAATGATTTGGGCATCGTACCTCTTGAACTTATTCCTAGATGACAACAAGGATGTGTAAGATCTAGGAACAAAGTTTCACTACTCATGGCTAATAACGCTCATAGCCTTTATGGTCTGGAGGGAACCAAGGTACGTAATGTTTTGTACCAGACCCAAACCAAACCAGGGAAAGAGGTATTCACTGCTAAAGGCGATGGTGAGCACTAGTACAAGAGGATGAACAAATCCATCTTCAAAGGGTACCTACGCGACCTACAGGAAGACATCTCCCAGATGTGGAGAATCACACTAAAAGTTGTCTCATGATATGTAGACATCGCCACTTTCCAGGACACAGAAAATGAAAAGTGGATACAGGCAAGGAGGGATCCAAATAAACAGTGGCTACAGATGCACTACTGCATCACCGAGGGTGACATTGACATGGTCATCAAAAAATGGGTCGATGAATGGAAAATCCCAGCCATTACCCAGAAAGTACCAGAAAGAACAACATAAGAAGAGGCAAAGAAGGGACAAACACAACCTCTGGAAATCCAAGTGCCCAAGAGACCAAGAATGGGCCAAGGAAAGACAACAAAAATAGACAAAGGGCCAAATAAGACAAGGACCTAGAAGGGGAAGAAGGAGAGTACGCATCCAACCAAGGAGCAGTAGCAACAGGCCAAGCCCATGCAAGAGATAGAAACAAATACCAACACACAGGAACCAAGGGGAAATAAGATACTAGCCACACAGACAGGAGGCACATGCAAGAAATCAAAGGCACAATGAACACTGCCAGAAGATACAATCACAAATGATGATGGGGAAATGACTTCCAGAATGATACAACATTGTCTATCCAAGGACTTCGACCATGCTGCATGCCATAAGGATAATATAAAAAAGGATTTGGTAGACATGCAGTAGCTCATCAAGTATATCGGGGAAGGGTCGACAACAAGCAGCAGGGGAATCGAACCATCAACACTGGAGATAGAAGGAACAATGTAACAAGAAGAAATAAAGTCAGTCCAAGAAATATTGTAGCCACACATAACATTCCTCATCAACCCTAGTATGTTGTGCATGGACTAAATTGTGGGGAAGACACCCTTGAAGGAATTAAGCCAAATACAACTTGTGTTGACAAGGATACCATCAGGAGCTCTACATAGGTTGGACGTGAGTGTAAACCATGAGGGAAAGTCTCGCGCATGAAGAGACTTAACCAAATTGAAGAGGGAAAAAAAGAAGTGGGATGCACTAGAAATAGTATATGAGAAAGATAAATCTAAGACCCAATAGGAAAGGGAGCGCATAAAAGTATTGGAGAAAAAAGTGGCAGGAACTTATGAGAATATTCCATAGGCCATGCATAGTGAGGAAATCACAGCAGTAGACAAGATTGATCGAATTGCATAGGCAATTGATCAATACTAGAAGGAGATCAAGGATCTTCGAGAACAACTGATACCAACCACTCCACCAACAATCAAGGAGCAAAGGAAGTAGGCAACAATAATGCAGCTGCAAGAGATAGAACAATAGGTTAGCACAATAGTTGACTTGTTTGATAAAGAAGCACAACTTTGGAAAAGGTTGGAGGAGGATCAACAGGTCCACAAATGGGACATGGAAGAAGAAAGGATTATCACCGTGATCCAAGATCTCAATAATAAGCATAAGACAATACCAATTACAGAATGTGTCAAAGGGATGTAGGACATGAAGAGATTGTAAGCAGAGCTAATCACTGCACAAACCTAGAAACAAGAGAGGCAGGCTCAAATGGAACCATTGCAAGAGAGGATAATAGAAGTCCTGGCATAGGAAGAGGAAGCTAAGACACAAATAGCATATACCTAGGTAGAATGTGTAGGAATGATCAACAATGAAGTGGTAGTCCAGGTAGTGGACACAATCAAGGAGAATATTGCGTAGGCACAGACACAAGCAGTAGAACTCAAGGAAAAGTTCTAGACGATCACTAAGGAGATCGAGGAAGCTCAAAAGGATTAGGTGGCTTAGGATGAGCCACATGTTAGTGTTGGGGGCCATTTGGTAGTAGGACAAAGTGGAAATAAGGATGATCGTGGGGAAAGAAAGCATGCAGAGAGTGGAGCGACAACTAGAAAGAAACACAACACGTGTGGATGCAAGAAAGAGTTCACAAGGAAAGATACAGTTGGAATGAATAACAACACGCGCATGAGAGGAAGACCTAACTTCAGTAGGTTTAGGGCTTTGATAATTTATTGTAATGGATAAATATCCAAAGATGTATAAATACATATACGAAGGTATTATAGGGGGGGGTTGAGGTTGTTTTTGTTGTTGATGTTGTTCATGGATTTTGTAGTTGTTCTGACATAGGTAGTAATCGGGTTTACATTTTTCGGTATGAAATTTTTTGTAAGATGTTGAGGTAGAGGAGATGAGAGAAGGTATATATATTGAGGATTATATCATAGGATAAGGATCCTATTGCGATCTACTTCACCTCATATATATCTTACCCACTTGAGGAGAGTGGTAAGCGCACAACCCTGTAGATGCATAACTATCATAATAAAAGAGATAAGAGCCAAATCTTCGTGGAAATATCCCAGGAGGGGGTGAAGCATGGTAATATATTTTTAATGTGATGAATGTATGCATATCTTACCCTCTTTTCAGTAGCTATTTGTTGTGATTAATGAATAGATGATATATTATATTGCTTGTTTAAATATTGTTCGCGATACTGAGGGAACAAACTGTTGACGTTACTGCATAGTCGTGAATAATAGTATGTTGCATTTACTAGTTCTAAAAATGGTTCATGGATCAAGTTCTCATATTCCATATTCAATCCTAGGTTGTAAACACCTGAGTCTTGTAGCCACCCATTAAAGTTATCTCAGGTGAGATTGCGCAACGCATTTTGTGTGTTGTGTTGCCTTTTGGTTTACTAGGAAGGCCGATAGTTTTAGAGGCTTTGTTGGAAACCCGAAAGATATGAACCCTTGGTCAATAACTCAGACGGTATTGTAGAAGAAGATATAACCAACACTTTTTCGGGCCTAGGGCACTAAATTTGTGAAAAAGGAAATTCTTTGGAGTTAATTTGTAATTGCATTCCATCCTCTTGTTTGTTTTATTGATCCTATTTTTGGTTCCCTCTTTCTTGTTATAAACATATTACCTCATCAATTTGCATCACTAGCCAAGAATATCCTTGTTTATATCCTTTGCAACCTGACACCATGTACCCTAAGAGGAAACATTCCCCTGAGTTTCGATGCCTTGCATACACTTCGTTTCATTGAGCATAGGTATGTTCCACTGTTTGGAGCTAGTTACTTAATCAGGACACTCGTTTCCTCTCTTGTATCATAGTATCTATTTGTTTATGAAAAAAAAAAGATGGGCAGGAAAATAATGTTATCTCATATTGGCACCATTCGTGTCACCTTTGAATAGAGCACAAACTTTTGATTCCATTGTCATCCAAAGTTTTGGTTTAGCATGACCTTAGGAAGTTGATCTCATTACTTAGATTTTACTCCTCCGACTGGTTATTCTTCCAGTCCCTAAGGAGAGTTTGATTGATGCCTCCTGCATCATAAGGTTTCATCATCAAATCTATGTTGTCAGAGTCCTCCATATGTCTCATGCTCTTGTTCAAAGGATGTCTATAATCACGTGTCAGCCATTTCTCCTAACTCTTGACTTTTGATGTCATCCATACCCTTAGTGTATCTCAGAGTCACATGAAGTTGTAGTCCTACCGTGCACCCTAGTCCTACATTCATTATGGGTAGGTAACCGTGAACCCAACAGTCAACATCTAATCATTGGTTTCTAACTGGGGAGTTTCCCTTGTGTTCGATGATAAGAAATCTACTCACACATTGGGATTTGTGCAGTGTCTTGGATTCCATTAGCCTTATTGGTGGTTTCCTCGCCTTTCTCGACCATATTCCTTATTGGCTTCTATTCAGAGGGTATTTTTCATGCACTACTTTCATCTAGTGCATGTGAAAGATGCACATGGTTGTTGGTTCATGAACATCCTCTTCATCCAATTTCCTCCAATTCATCATGCTATTTATTTGTACCGCGTGTTGATTGATGAGAGATTCTTTAATCCTCTCATTTCAGTGGGTCTCCTTCCATCAACTTCATCTCATATATTCTAGAAATGAGGTCTATAGTCCTATGAGTACCTAGAGTCTTGTATTCATCAGTGGCAGGTTCTCCTACCATTAATAGTTTGGAATACATCAATGTCCTTTAATCGATGGAGTCTTCAATTGTTCTACCTCAGCACCTTTATTCACACTTGTAAGAATGTACTAGGTGTGTTGATACCTACTTTCATTATCAATAGTTTGTCTCATGTTTGTTAACGATAAACCTCAATTATCGGTAATAAAATGAAGTCTCATTGTGTTCAACATGAAATACTATATTCACATAATGCAGATTTGCACATTTGGCGGATAGTGTAGAAGACATTCAATTGATAGTAGAAACATTCCTATTATTTTGTTGTCTTTTATTGGACCAATACCTATATGACTTCAGTGATCATGGGAGATCAAATTGTACTCCATTGTATACACATATCTTCATATTTATTTTGAGACCAATTTCCACTGGGCCTTGTTCATGACTATGATAGCCTATGACATATGTCTACTCTGTATTTCCTATTCATGGCCATGAACAACTATTTGGTATATTTCCACATGGATCTGCAGTGTAATTCAAATTTGCATCCATGTGTACAAAGTCATTATGGATTGTAATATTCTCATTAGAAACTATCACTTCCAGCTGAGTCTCCATTACTCCACTTCTTGGAATTATAATTTATTTTGGCCATCACAGATACTCCTCTAGCATCACATATTAGGGGGCATATGTTATAGAAAATTTTACCTCACCCCATGCAACTTTCTTGAATGGCCTTTCCATTTCCCTATGTAGGATGGAAGTCCCTTTTTGTACCTTCTAGAGACAAAAAATCATATTTTTCCACATATACACCCTATCAGTTAGACAACATGTGTATACATAGGTTGCACCACTACAGCCCGCATGCATCTGGTTTGGTGCTCAAAATTAAAAATTGTGTCAGGATTCCATGTAGCATCACTAGATCCATGATTCTTGACCTTCCATATACTAGAAATGTTATGAATCGTCCCTTTAGTTCCACTTGATGGCTATAAATTGAGCCATATCCAAGTCATATAAAGGGGAGAGAATTCAACTTTTGAGAGAAAATATACTATGGAGAAATTTTCACTTCACATTGAGTCTGCATCCCTTTATCCTTTAAAGTATGAACTCATTGTTCAACCCCCAAAATACTCCTTCTTTGATGGATAACCTCGTTGTCTCCTTTATATGAGATTTCCTTTGGTGGAGGCCCAACTGGATGAGACTTAGTTTCTTGGTTCAGAGAGGTGCTGGCACAAAAGTTTGTCACCTATATACTTCTGTTGATTATTTTAATAGAGATACTCTTTTCTCGTCCAATTGATATCTTGCAAATATTTGAATTATTATTCCATGAGGGTATTTTCCATGTATCTTAATGGATTATGTTATTTTATATTCTAACATTATACATTATCACCATATTATTGTGTATCCTGGTTGTTGAGGACAATTTGTAGGTATAAATATTTGAGTTGCGTCCTCAAAGGTGGTATTCATACAATTTTTGAATGAGTTAGGATCTTCATCTTGTCTTGTTAGCATTTTCATTTATATAGAATACTTGGGATTAGAGTTAATTTCTATAGTCCTTATGTCTGTTGTGGTTTACCCCATGCCATAGAGAGATTTTCCTCGTAATAGTCGAATATTGAATCCATCAGTCCAACAAGGGTAGAAGAAGAAGAACAAACCACATAAGAGGTGAAAGTAGATGAGAGTGAAGAAAACCCCAATGACAGAGCAAACCCTAATCTTGAAAACCCTAAATAAGTGGAGGAAATGGAAAAATAGACAGGAAGCCATCGTAGAAGAAGTCATACTCGAAGATATTACAAACCAGAAAGAAACAAAGGACGACAAAGAATAAGAAGCCGTGGAAGAAATTATAGAAGAAAACCAAGCCATGGGACGAAAAAGAAAAACTCTAGGCAACCCAACTAGATAAAATTCAGTGGAGATCATGTTACCTTATATCCCAAATGAAATAGTTGTAGTTGAATACACGCTAGGGAAAGTGGCCAAATTAAAGTATGTAGATCACAATGTAACAAACACAAAAAAATTTCCTAACCTTGCACAGGAAATCTATTTAGAAAGCAAGGAGGAGGCAGGACCCTCAGGAAAACCAATTTTGGAGCCTGTGTAGTGGATCAAAGGACTATATAATTTGGGAATTATGAACTTACTGGAGATACCAAATTTCAAGCATGGTAAGTGTTATCACATATAGTTGTCAAGGGAACTAGGCCGTCCAAGTCCGTGGTCTGCACAGGAAGTGTTCGAGCGCATCATGCAGAGCAGCTCATTTCGGGCTTAAAATACAAACAAGAGGGCTTAGTTTTGCGACCGTGGAGATCCCCTTTGAGGATCAGATTAGCACCCCTCAAGTATTCAGAGTTTCATAATTGCACAAAGTATAGCGCCATGAAAATAGTCGAAGCCTGAAGCGATATGAGTCGTTGATCTTGAAGGGAGCACATGGCGTTCGATCCAAGTGTTCAGGAAAATAAGCTTTGGGAGTTTTGAAATAGGAAGTGTGTAAAACTTCTGAAGGGTCAAAGCCCGAAGTCCCAAAGTGAGTATTGACCATCCATTAGTAGGGATACATCGCAGATAATATCTCACTTTGGGAATTTTCCTCTGAGGAGATCTTCATGTTTCACATTCAAAAGTGTCGAAGTCTCGAAGACCCGAAGTGTTGAAGTCTTGAAGTGTCGAAGCACGTGACACACTCTCATAAGGCATGACGTGTGGCACTCTTTCCAAGTCATTCTATCATGGCCATGTCACCCTCCTTATCATGACACATCAGAAGATGTGACATCATATGACATCATCTGGACCACCCATCAGCAGGAAAATGTGGTTGAAATCTGTGAGCTCCAGATAAAGGCCCGAAGTAATCCTCGGTCGTTCAATTCATGAGGAAACACGTTAGTATATTGCCAGCTCTTGGTAAAGGCCTTTGGGAGCTCAGGTTTGATATTTTTTTTTCCTGAAGTTTGGAGACCTGAAAAGTGTCTCAGCCATTGATTTCAAGGAGCCACGTGTCATCATATTCTCAGCTCCAAAGGTTTTACTTGGAGGGAAATGGAGTTTGAGAATTGAAATTTTTGAAAGTCAATCCGTGAAGAAAATCTTGGTCATTGTTTTGAAGCATAATATCTGATCCATCAATATAAAAATCACCAGAGATGAGTCGTTGATCATAGGGCTTAATATTAGATTGCAATATCAATGCTCACGCCAAATTGTGGGGTCAGAAAGTGCACACATTTTAAAATCTTAGGGGCGGACCGCAATCAGAACCATGGTTTTTAGAAAGGGATGCATGGCAGTTCATGGTGAATTGTGGGGACAAAAGAGGTTTTCTTTTAGACCACCCTTGGTAGCTCCCACAATCATACAATTGCATAGGGTCATGGCCCTAGGTCACATTGAATATGGAGCGATGGAGAGGAGTTGTGCCAAGGGCTGAAAGCATCTATATTTGGTCACAAAAGAAGATCTTCTTGGCCTCGAGGCGTCGAGATTGACTCGAAGAAGTCATGGGCACCGCCTGGAACATTCATGGGTGTCAGGCCTCATCCTGATCTTGATGAAGGTAGTTATTGAAAATGGGGGCGGTGGTTGAGACCTCGTCTCACCCCATAAATGCAATGTGTGGAGAGAAGGTTTTTGGGGGGCGATTTTCAGTCCAAAGCTCCTTGGTGGATGGATTTTCTCGCAAATCCCAAACTGATTCGGGATCTCGTCTGACGTAAGAAGGTATTCATAGTCTGATAGAGTAGGCGTTGAATGAAAACTTTGAATGCAATGGTCTGATCACACTCCTGGTGGTTGCAACAGTTCTAAGTATAAGTAGTTAGTTATAATATTTTGTTATGGTTGAATGGTTGAGCTAGGCTCCCTGCTATTGTAATATTTTGATGAAGAACACTGGTTCTTTGGTTATGTCTTTATTTGAGACTTCTTGATTAATATAAGTCATCTTTCTTACTCCATCTTATTTTCCTCTGATACTGAGAGAGTTCATGATTGACTGATTCACATGGATTGTTGTGATTGTATTATGATGAATGTTTGATTATAATGTTGTTATGATTTCTTTCAGTTTCCTTTAAATTTAAATCCAAAAGGATCTTGTGTTTAAGTTTTCTTCCTTAGGCTGTTGGAAGGATTGATGTTCACGGAAGACCTCTACACTTTTATCAACAAAATCTTCCTCCTACTAACCTTTACTCAAACTTACTGATTGAAGTTGATCCAAGCCCTCAATTGCTTGCACATACCAGTCTAGATTTCTGAGTTAGAACGTTATTTTCATTGAGTCTTCTCCATTTGGCCTCTTAAAAATCACTTACATTTACTGTATAAACTGATGGGTATTGGGCCTACCTTCTATGGCATATGAGGGTGACATCTAGTGCTAATAGTAAGAATGTGGGCCACTATGTGAAACAATTTATGGCGAGGGTACATGAAGGTATTGTTGGAGACAGGCCAAATATGAAAAGAAAGGTGTTTTTATGAAAGAAAGCATGCACAAGGAAAGTGACTGCTGGAAGGAAACACAACACGCGTGCATGCAAGGAAAGCAATAGTTGGAGGGAAGAACAACACGCACGCATGGGAGGAAGACCTAACGCTGGTAGGGTTAGTGGTTTGGTAAGGTATTGTAAATGGTTGAAGAGCCCAAAATGTATAAATATAGATACTTAATTATCATAAGGGGTTGGTTGGTTGGCTGTTATTTCATAAATATACTTGGGTTCTTGGTTCGGATTATTGTTGTAGTGGGGTTTTATGCATGAGTTGATGTAATATGTAATTTTTTTCTATATAACCCATTTTTGTATAAGCTTTTGAGCTACGAGAAAGAGGGAGGGAAGATATTGAGGGTTAGATCACATGCTAGGGATCCTTGTGTGATCTAGTCTACCTTATACATATCTTACCCGATTGTGAAGAGTTGTAAGCGCACGACATTGTAGATGCAGAAATAATATAATAAAAGAGATGAGAGACAAATATTTTTGGACGTAGCCCAGGAGGGGGTGAACCAAGGTAACATATGTGTTATGTGATGAGTGCTTGCATATATTTATTATCTGAAGAAATTGTTATTATGTTGAATGAATGAGTTTTTATATTTCCTGCTTACTCGTCGATAACAATATATTGTGTTTATAAGTTATAATAAATGGTTCAATATATAGCTCACTTATTTCACACTCAATCCTAGGTTGTAAACACCTGATTCTTACAACCACCCACTAAATCTATGTCGGGTGAGACTGCAGAGCGCATTCTATGTGTTGCACTACCTTCTGGTTTACCAGGAGGGTTGATAGTTTTAGATGCTCAGTTGGAAACTTGAACAGACATGAACCCTGGGTCAATAAAATCAGACGATATAGAGGAATAGTAACCAACAAATGGTTCAATTGTCATTGGTAGGAACAAAAGAGGGTTGAGTAGATGTGATAAGTCAAGATTTGTCAGAGGCAGATCAAGAAAAGGTTAGGGAATAGACAAATGAGACATTAGAAGGGAATGTTGAGACCGTGGAATCCCACAAAAGCAGAGATCAAAACTTGGATAATAACTAAGGAGCTAGAGTTTTCATAGAAAGACAATACAAACCCTAAACTAACACCTCACAAATATCTTAAGAAATATGTGTTTATTGATTTACACAAAGTCCTTTTCTGCGATTTTCCACATCTATTGCAGGAATGGATACTAAGGTTGAAGGATAACCACACAATGAAATGGATTCAAAAGATAGAGTGGAACCCAGTATATATTGAACAGTTACAACAGGTGAACAACAAGTTCACCCGCGCAGTAGAATTTTGGATTGACAATATTGTGGCAAGGTTTACAACAGATTTTGTAGTCGACACGGTGAAGTCATACAACGCAATGGAGAAAGTGTTTCTACGTGGACCCTGAGGAAGGTACATTCGATTGTTGTATACTTCCATTAAGATATTGTTGTATAAAAAGGGAGTATTGACAATGGAGTCAAACAACTAAACTTCCTTGCGTGCATGGGGGAAGGGGGGAAGCACTGAAAGAAAGAGGAGAAACAGAAGGAGGAAAGGATAAGGGAAATAACGAGGAACCCTTGGACCCAATCATGATGGATGACGACCATATCAAGCAGATCATGGCGACAGCTAGAAGGACGTGTAGTGGAGTACCCTACCAATACAAGGTAAATACCAAGAAGAGATCCGTAGCTATGAGGGAAGGATTGGCCAGTGATGAGGAAGAGGTAGAGGTCTCTAGGATATGGAGCATATTGAGGAAATCCTATGAGAACATATGAGAGGAAGACAAGAGTTCCAAGAACGGGAAGAGAAGGAAACAATTCTATCCATATCAATGTTAGTGTGGAACCCATAAACCCATGTGCGACTAATACACCAAAGAGAACACCACCATTTAGACAACCAAAGTTCAGAAGCAGTCAGATAGCAGGAAATACATCCACACAAGGAACAAAAATTGGAGGAGCTAGTTCAGGCAGCACTAGTCAGGTATCTACATTGCGCGGAGGTAGTAGTTCAACATTCAGAATGGAAAGACACAATCCAACCATCAGGTTACCAGAATTTCAAGGAGAAGCAACATAAGACTTTAAGAAACACTTGCTCATTTATGCAAATATCTGGGAAGAAAAAAAGATCATTGATGAAGATACCAAACTTGCGCAGTTAGCGATTATGCTAAGAGACTATGCACTAGACTGGTACACGAGTTTAGATGCAAACAGTGCACCCGAGATGATAAGGACACTCACAAACATTAAGAAGTTATTGATAAATGAGTTCCAGAAGTTGAGCTCAGAGGATCAATACATGAATGAGATGATAGAAATCCAATATAAAGCAGGAGAATCCATGTGGGATATTGACCAAAGATTTAAGTGACTGAAGGGAAAGTTAAAATATCTCATGACCGATATGCAACATCGACACTTGTTTGTCAAATCACTGCTCCCACACTTAAAATATCCATTGCAACAACAAAATTTCTATATGCAGGCAGAGGCTCTGTAGGCATTCTTGCAACTAGAAGAAAACCAGTACCAGCAGAGAGACCCAACTTTGAAGAGTTGAAGGAAGACTTGAAGAACTTAATGTTTCAACTAAACCAAAATAAGAGCAAAGACAAACGAGAAGTTATTTGGTGTATGACATGCAGGATGGAAGGACACCACAAGAACGAATGTCCAACATTCACGCAGTATATGGAAATAGGAATTCTAAACCCATTACCCACAGGACGACCATGGTGTGGAGTCTGTAAGAAACTGGGTCACAACCCCTATCATTGCCCGATGATGTAGAAATACGAGATAGTCCCAAAGAATTCATATTTCAAATTTTTCAAGTCAGTGCACTACGATGACAAATATTTTAGAAATATGGAGTTGATGCGAGAAAGGACATCAGACGCATATAGAGTGCAGGCAGAAATGATGACGGGTCAAGCCACACCACATTTTAACCCAGTTCCAACTCCATACAACACTGCGCAACATCAATATAATACTACGCAACAATCATACAATAACGTGCAGCCATGGTACAATGAAACACAACCTCAGTACAATACCATGCAATATAAGCAAGTGCCTCAGTACAATGCATTGAGAGGATATAGAGGAGGCTACAGGGGTGGAGGTAGAGCAAGAAGCGGTTTCAGACAAGGTAGAGGACCAATGGTGTGTCACAATTATAAACAACCAAGACATTAAGCGATGGAATTCCCACTTTCACCAACGACTTGTATGTAATATCACGCATCGAACCACGATACAGAAGAATGTCTGACACTACTAGTAAAGATCTAGGAAAAGAGGATCCAGGAAAACCAGAATGTTCAATGGATTTTAGCTGAAGCAAGGGATGAAGGGAGGAACATTAATATAGTTACTCATTGAGGAGATAAAACAGGGGATGACACTGTTTGAAAAGAGCTAACACAAAATCAATGGGTGAAAAAGAACGCCTAAACCAGGAAGTAGTTTGACGTACAAAAGGAAAAGGAGATATTTAAGGAAGCCCGACAATAATTCTAGAAGGAAGATATTGCGGTGACTGCAACTGCGCAACAAAGTAAGGAAGCACCAGAATACAAAATGCCTTTGTTATTGGATCATACCAATGAAATACATTCCATGGGACAAGCAAGTACAATCAAAGTCTTTTTGCAATCATGTGTAATGGAATTAAGTGATACATCATCTGTGAAAATATTGCAAAACATACTAGAAAAATGTAGCAATGAGATGGAAGGAAAACTAGAACCAAAAACAGTCAATCACCTACACATAAGAAGAAGAACAAGTAGGGTATTTAGACTGAATGCCAACATTGGAGATTTAAATATGGGAGAAATCATACTGGATCTAGGATCTGAAGTTAATTTATTACCAAAGAAAACATGGAAATTCATGGGAGAGCCCACATTAGGCTATTCACCTATTCAATTGAAATTGGAAAACCAACACAGAGTCCTACCAATTGGTAGAATGAAAGGAGTGACGATAGAACTAGATGGAGTGTGACCTAAAGAATATTTTGAAGTCATTGAAATAGTGGATGACACAACACCTTATCCAACGTTGCTAGGTATGGATTGGGCATTTAAAAACTAGGCCATAATAAATATGAAGACCAGGAAAATGACATTTGAGTTAGGATAATACAGTTTCATCGAGCCATTGGATCCGTCAAAAGGGGAGAGATTCATAGAACCTACTTGCCTAGACTTAGAGGAGATCAAACAGTTATACAAAAAAACTATGTGTGATGAGGATTACGTAAACCCAACTACAGATGTGATACTCAGTTGGCAGAACATTATCTCATGTGCAACATACTTAGATACTTGTTTAGAGAACTAGCAACAAAGGCTACACGAAGTATCCAAGAGAATATTTGCAAGAATAGACCGCGCAGTAAGATGGGTAGGCACATAAATTAGAGAACCACCCCATTTTTATAGAATCAACGATTTGGAAACATTCTTAGCACATTATGAAAACAAAGTTTTAGAGAACCATAGACTATTATCACTTTATCTAACACTCAAGGCCACACCTACAATATGGTGGGGCACACACAAAGAGACAATCACAAATTTGTACCAATGTAAGTTGTTACTATGCATAAGGTTCGATGCAGAACATAAAAACAACAAGAAACATAAGTATGATGGACAGAGGGAACCGGTGGAACACTTGGAGAAGTGTATAATGTTGTGGAAAATGGCACCTCCAGAGGAATGGCCTCATCACTTTATACACACTCTAGAGGGCATACCAACAAACCAGTATATAGACCAAGAATTACACAAAGGAACTGCGACCTGGATGACATTTCCACAAAATTTTATAGTCACTTTCTCATTCAGGCATGAGAACCCCAACATAGATGCCTCTCTTAAAAATATAAGAGAAGTGATATTCATCCAAGAACTAGAAATAGAACTTATCACAAAAGAGAAACAACGGAACAAACAGACAATCAAGGAACTATTGTCATGTTTCCATGTGCAAGAGGAAGCACCAGACGAAGATGATCTGTGTGATATTCATATTGAAGAAGCAGAAAGAGAAAGACATGTGGAAGGACCACCCATAGAATCATAAGTTATTGCCGCATCAATCAAGGTAAAGAAAGTCGACATTGGGACAATCGAGCATCCCAAAATGGCCAACATTGGAGACTACTGGGATGAACAAACAATAGAAAGCATAATAGATTCGTTGCGCGAGTAGAATGACTTGTTTCCCACAACATTTACATAGATGAAGGGTATATCTAGAGAGTTAGGAGAAATGAAGATACCACTTATACCTGAAGCAATATCGATTAGAAAACTACCATATAGACTGAACCCAATATATAAGAAGAAATTCAAAGCTGAGATCAACAAGATGCTCGAAGTCAGCATCATAGAACCGGTTGAAGAATCAGAATGGATAATCCTGATGTTATTACACGACAAGAAACAAGGAGGGATAAGGATGTGTGTCGACTTGAGGAAGTTTCATAATGCATTCTTACATGACCCATTCCCTACACCTTTCACAGACGAAGTGTTAGAAAACATAGGTAGACACGAAGGCTGCTCATTCACTGATAGATTATCAGGCTACCATCAAATCAAGATAGCACAAGAAGACATATACAAGACCATGTTTGCGACATAATGTTGATCGTATCAGTACACATTCATGTTGTTTGGACTGAATAATGCACCAACAATTTTTTCCAGAGTAGTCATTGCTACGTTTAAGGAATTCATACACCAGTTTATTGAAGTATACCTAGATGATTGGACCATCTACAGTTTGTTGAAAGACCATGTAGAAGTCTTACGGCTAATGTTGGAAAGATGCAGACAGTTTTAGATATCAGTGAACATAAAGTAATGTGTATTTGGAACACCATTTGGGATACTATTAGGCCATATAGTATGCAAACAAGGTTTACTCATAGATCCCACAAAGATCGTAGTAATTCTTAACTTAACACCACCAAAAATAGTCCATCCGCTAAGAGCCAACATGGGCTACATAGGATACTACAAGAAGTTTATTAAATGATGTGCGTAGATTACTACACCAAAGGAAAAGCTTCTAAGAAAGGACACAAATTTTTAGTGGAATGACGAGTGTCAACATGGTCTGGATACCCTAAAGGAAAGATGGTCACCACACCAATATTAGTCTTTCCAGATTGGTAGAAGACATTCCATGTCCATGTAGACGCATTAGCCATAGCACTTGGAGATATATTGGCGCAACCAAGAGTGGTGAACTTTGACCACCCTATAGAATTTGTGATCAGGAAGCTATCAGTCTTAGAACAAAACTATAACATGATAGAAAGAGAAGGCATGGCTATGGTATATGCACTGCAAAAGTTCAAACATTACTTATTGGGGAAACACTTCAAGATGTTCATAGATCACTCAGCCCTGAAATATTTAGTCAACAAGCCAGTGTTGGGGGGGATAATATGTCGATGGTTGCTACTGTTTCAAGAATTTGACTATGAAGTAATCGTCAAACTAGGAAAATTGAACACAGGACCTGACCACCTATCAAGGGTCACAAATTGAGAAGAACCTATGAATTTAGAAGACAACTTTCCATATGCACAACTATTCTTAGTCCATATCACTGATGAATAATTCACAAATATCATTCAGTGCTTGAGCACAGGTACTGCACCGCAAGAGTATAACACTGCACAGAAGAAAAAATTGGTAGTACATGTTGCCTACTATCAACTAATTGTAGGACACCTATACAAAATGGGTGCATATAGCATCTTGTGAAGGTACGTGTTAGAGAACGAAAGACCAAGAGTCTTAGCAGAAACTCATGAAGGAATAGAATGAGTACATTATGCAGGAAACACTACCACGTAGAAGGTATTGCGTGCAGGACTATGGTGGCCAATGATTCACATATATTCTAAGGAGTACTATCAAAGATGAGTTGTCCATTAAAGGGTAGGAAAACCAAACAGAAGGGACAAGATGCCACTACGACCAAAAGTAACATTACAAGCATTCTATAAGTGGGAAATAGACTTTGTGGGACCAATCAACCCACCAAAAAAAAGAAAAATAGCAAGGTACATTATCACCGCGACAGAATACCTAACAAGATGGGTGGAAGCTGCACCAGTGAAGGATTGCAACGCAGAAACAACAACACATTTTTTATTTGAGAAAGTAATCACTCCATTTGGATGCCCAAGAGTTTTGGTGAGAGAAAAAGGTGCACACTTCATAAAAAACACCATCAGTGCTATGACTGAAGAGTTTTAAGTCCATCACCATAAGAGCACACCATATCACCCACAGGAAAATGGCACAGTGGAAGCATTCAACAAAATCTTGGAGAACACGCTGATAAATATTTTTAACGTCAATAGGGATGAATGGGACCTCAAAGTACCAACAATATTATGGGCCTATAGAACTACGTGCAAAACATTGACAAGGTACACACCATTTAAATTGGTTTATGGCCAAGAAGCAGTGGTGCCATTAGAATTTATAGTACCAATCTTACATGTAGCAGCAATTACACGAATGACAGAACGAAGCATAGTACAAGAGAGACTAAATCATTTAATGACCATGGAGGAAGAGCAGATCCTAGAAGGATTCAACCAAAAATTTCAGAAAGAAAGGGACAAATATTTCCATGATAGACACATAAAGAAGAAAACTTTCAAGGAAGGAAATCTCATACTGATGTATGACAACAAATTGTTTCAGCACCCGGGAAATATCATAATGCATTGGTTAGGAATGTATGAAGTAAAATATATCACAAATGGAGGAGATGTACATTTGAGAGACTTATCAAGAACATAACTCATAGGGATGATTAATGGGAGCCGACTGAAGTTGTACAAGGACAGTTGACCACCCACTACGTAGTAGGAAAACAAAAAAAACAGTATATTAAAAAAGAACCAAAAGGAAAGAAATAGAAGGGGAACAGTACATTAGAGAAAGAAAGAGAAAACACACTTAGGAACATAAAACTAGTGAGGAGAAGGACAATGGTCACATAGAAAGGGAAAAAAACGGGAAAAGGAAAGTCGACAAAAGCAGGACGACATGACAACACTAGGAAGAATTAAAGGAAGGCAATGACTGATGGGATGCCACATTAATTGCGCCAACTAGAGATGGAAAGGTAGAGTAATGGAAAGTATGAAAACACTGAAAGTGCATTGAACCTACAGTTAAGGTGCATTAAACCCATAATGAAGGAAGCATCCTCGACAAGCTTCATGGGAAACCCATACAACACACAAACATGGGAGAAAATAGTCTATTCACAAAAAGAATGCAGAAGCTAGCCAGACCACCAGAAAAAATAGAGTTCAGACCAGGTCATGAGTGCAGGCATAATAAGGTGAACAACAGTCGTCAGAGATAGTCAATGTCGATGAAATCCCATCTCCAAGCACAACACCAGTGAACCTTACACCAATAGTGGAAGAAATTCAGTATCCCGCACTAGAGGGCACAAGTATAGATATACCGACAAAGGTACAGGAGCAGTTGAACCAGGACACAAAAACCCTAAAGGAGGTGGAACCAGAGAACACCAAAGAAGCTCCAAAATTCAATGGAATGGAGACGAATCTGGAAGCAATAATCAAGCCAGACGAGTCTCAAACAACCATATCATACCACCCACTAGAAGGAACATTATAAGATGTCACGTGACGACTGGAATGGTATATTGAGGAACAACTAGAAGTCGTTGGAACATCAAGCCAGCCACCACCGGCGAAGAAAGACAAGATACAGATACCCAGGTCACCTTGCAAGAAACCGGCCACATAAATCGTTCTACCGCGGATACTAGATGAGGTACATGTAGGACCAGACTTGTTGGTTTATATAGGGAGGCTCAAATACTTAGACCATGGTGTAGTAGACGAAGACAAGTTTCCAGAACTTGCAAAGAGAGTATACATGGAGATGGTGAGCATGAATCCATTTGGGGAACCGATTAATTAGCCACTCCAATGGGAAACCGAGTTGGAGAAGACAAGAATTTTAGGACTGATATACCTACCACATTTTGGCAGTCAAACAACTTTTAGCAGTCACGCATGGCGGGGATATCTGGTTGGACAAGCTCGTCTTGATAGAGATAGATATTATCACAAGCATAATAGGATTTCCATCTCAGGGAATGGATCCCACGCACTTTCTATATGACAAAGCTAGGGATAAAGCGCTAGCATAAGAAATGAAGAAAAAATATGGCATCAAGAGGGGGACAGGAGGGATCATTTTCAAGAGGATCAACAATGTCGCAACACAATTGGGTGAAAATATTAGCCTACAAGCTACTATGAAAATCCATTAGGGAGGATGTCCCAGCTGGGGTTGTTGCAATTGTAGCTCATTGCGCAGAAGGAACCAAAGTGATATGGGCATTGTACCTCTTGAACTTATTCCTATATGACTGCAAGGATGCGCAGGATCTGGGAACAAAATTTCACTATTCATGGTTGATCACACTAATAGCCTTCATGGGATGAAACGAGCTAAGGTATGTAACTTTTTGTACCAAACCCAAACCAAAAAAAAGAGAGAGATACTTACTGTTGAGGGATACATCCAATTCTAGTCATAAAAGGATGAACGGGTCCATTTTTGAGGGATACCTATGAGACCTACAGAAAGCCATCTCCAAAAGGTGGAGAATAACACCAAAGGTTGTCGCACGATATGGGAACATAGCCAACTTCCAGGCCACCTGACATACAATGTGGATACATGTGAGAAAGGATCCTAATAAACAGTGGCTACATATGCGCTACTGTATCACAAAGGGTGACATCGACATGGTCATCAGCGAATGGGATGATGAATGGAGGATTCTAGTCCTCACCTAGGAATTGATGGAAAGAATAGTAGAAGAAGAGACAGGGCAAGGAGAAACCCATCCAAAGGAAATCCAAGTGCCCAAGAGACGAATAACGGGCCAGGGAAATATAATACAGACAAACGAAGGGCCAACAAAGACAGGGACCCAAAATGGGAAGAAGGATAAGACACAGTCGGCCAAGGAGCAGAAAAAATAGGCTGAGCCTACACAAGATACCGTAGGAAGTCCCAACCCAAAGGAACTAGGGGAAAACAAGAGGAAAACCACGCAGACATGAGGCACATGCAAGAAAAAGAAGGCACAAAAAACACCACCGGGGTATACGATCATGGATGATGATGGAGAAATGATAGCCTGAATGGTCCAGGATTGTCTATTTGAGGATTTTGACAATGCTGTGCACCACAGGGATAGGATTAAAGAGAAACTGGTAGACATTTGGTAGCTCCTCAAGCAAATCGGGGAAGGGCATACAAAAAGCAGTAGGGGAATAAAACCATCAACACCGTAGATAGAGGAAAGAGTGGAAGTAGAAGAATGATATCCAGTCCAACCATTACCACACCTGAATGCAACATTTGACATCACACCCAGTATGTTTTGCATGGATGATATTGTGGGGCAGACACCCCTGAAGGAATTAAGCCAAATCCAACTAGTTTTGACATGGATTCCAACCATGGCACTACACAATTTGCAGGTTAGAATAAACCATGAGGTACAGTCTCGTGCATACAAATACTTAGTCAAATTGCAGAGAGAAACAGAGAAGCAGGACATGCTGGAAATATTCTATGAGCAAGCCAAATCTAAGACCCAGGAGGAAAGGGAGGGCTTAAAAGGATTTGAGTAGAAAGTGGCAGGAACTTACGAGAAGATTCCACAGGTCCCGCAGAGAGATTAAATCATAGCAACAGAAAAAATTGATCGGATTGCACAGGAAATCGATCAATATCAGAAGGATATCGATCATATATAAGAACAACTCATACCAACCACTCCACCAGCAGTGAAGGAGAAAAGGAAGCAGGAAGCAACAACACAGCTGTAGGAAATAGAGCAACAGGTCAACACAACAGTTGACTTGTTCGATAAAGAAACACAGTTGTGGACTAAGTTAGAAGAGGATCAGTAGGTCCAAAAGTGGGACAAGGAAGAAGATAGGATCAATGCAACAATCCAAGATCTAAAGAAGAGGAAAAAAACAATTCCAATCACAGAACGCGTCAAAGGGGCGCAGGACATAAAGAGATTGCAGGCATAGCTAACTACTATGCAAACATAGAAACATGAGTGTCAGGATGAAATGGAACCATTGCAAGAGTGAGTAGAAGAAGTCATGGAACACGTAGAGGAGGCCAAGACACATATATCACAAACCCAGGCAGATTTCATGGAATTGATCAACGACGAAATTGTAGTCCAAACAGTGGACACACTCAACGAGAAGACTATGCAGGCATAGACACAGGCAACATAGCTCAAGTAAAAGGTCCAGGCAATCATCACGGAGATCGAGGAAGAACACAAAGGTTAGGTGTCTCGGGATGAGACTCATGTCAATGTTGGGGGCCTATTGGAGGCAGGACAAAGAGGAAAAGTAAGGCGTTTTTGAGAAAGAAATCATGCACAAGGAAAGCGATAGCTGGAAGTTAACAAAGCACGCACGCATACAAGGAAAGAAACAATTGTAGGGAAGAACAACACGCACGCATGGGAGGAATACCTAACGATCGTAGATTTAGGGTTTTGGTAAAGTATTGTAAATGGATGAAGAGCCCAAAATATATAAACATAGATACTTAGGTATCATAAGGGGTTGGTTGGTTGGTTGTTAGTTCAGAAATATACTTGGGTTGTTGGTTCAGATTATTGTTGTAGCGGGGTTTTATGCATGAGTTGATGCAATATGTAATGTTTTGTTGTATAACCAATTTTTGTATAAGTTGTTGAGCTAGAGAGGAGGAGGGAGGGAATATATTGAGGGTTATATTGCAGGCTAGGGACCCTGGTGTGATCTAGTCCACCTCATACATATTTTACCCGAATGTGAAGAGTTGTAAGTGTGTGACGCTGTAGATGCAGAAATACTATAATAAAAGAGCTGACAGCCAAATCTTTGTGGACATATCCTAGGAGGGGGTGAACCATGGCAAGATCTGTTTTATGTGATGAATGCTTGAATATCTTTATTGTCTAAAGAAATTATTATTATGTTGAATGAATGAGTTGTTATATTTCCTTCTTACTCATCAATAAAACTATAATCTGTTTACAAGTTATAATAAATGGTTCAATATATAGCTCGCTTATCTCACACTCAATCCTAGGCTGTAAAAACCTAATTCTTACAACCACCCATTAAAGCTATCTTGGGTGAGACTGCGCAGTGCATTCTATGTGTTGCGCTTCCTTCTGGTTTACCAGGAGAACTGATAGTTTTAGATTCTTTGTTGGAAACCCGAACATACATGAACCCTGGGTCAATAAACTAAGAAATTATAGAGGAATAGTAACCAACACGTATCCTCTTGATGGACGGGTCGGTCCATATAGATGTAGAACTCATAGAAAAAATCACAGGGTTTCCAACTAGCGGTATAAAACTAGAGGATTATTTGGAGAACAAATCCAAGGATAAGGAGATTGCATAAGAATTCAAAGCGTAGTTTGGAACAAATAGGGGAAATAGGGGTAGAGTGATAAAATACATCAATGACCCTGCAATGAGGTTTTCCACGAAGCTTATGGCCTGTAAAAAATTCAAGAAGTGTAGAAAGGAAAATGCCTTGAAAGGAGTCATATTAGTAGTTGTGCAGTGCACAAAGGGTATAGTATTTAGTTGGGTGCCCTATTTACTAAATCAGTTTTTGATAGACTGGAGGGATGCACATGATAATGGGACATAATTCCATTATTCTTGGATGTTGATATGGATAACATTAGTAGGATTGTAGGAACCCAAATTCACAACCTTTCTAGATAGAAAAGGGAAATGTTATGCAACACATCATGTAACCTTATGGCAGGCGAAAGACACTAAGAACCAACATGCGAATTTTGTAGTATTTGCAATGTTCCTGGAAGATATGCAGCAGAAGAAAAATAACATATGGATAATCCCGGTCGAAGTAGTCAAGGAGGACAAAGGAATTTCCAAATTTAAGGCTTCAAGACACCACATGTGGATTCAAGGCAGAAGAGATCCAAAAAATAAGTGGCTCAAAATGAGGTACTTCACAATGTGGGAAGAAGTAGAATGGATAGTAAAGGACTAGCCTATGCAGTGGAAAGTTCCAGCAACATAGAATAAATGAGAAAACCCTAGGAACAAGCAAAATAAGGCCCATCAAATAAGACAAGAATTCTTGTAGAAATTAAAAGGAAGGATACAGAGCGTAGTCAAACCTCACATAGTTGCAACAGTCAAGAATCCAAGTAAGAAAGACACAATGTCAAAGGAAGAAGTGAAAAGAGATGGAAAGAAGGTCAAGGGAGATAGGTCTCAGAAGAAGGAGGTACAGGAGGCCAAAACAGAAAAGAATAAAACTGAGGTGCAAACCTCAACCCCAACCAAGAAGAGGATTAAAAAACAGGAGGGATAAATAAGGAAGAAAATGAAGTACCAATAGAATCCCCCAGTACTCACTATCATAGATGATGATGAAGAATTTGTTGCAGATAAGGTCGAAGATAGAGGGGAGAATGTAGTACTTGAAATAGAGGTACAGAGAGAAGAAATTATGGAGAAGTTAGTAGAAGTGCATGACATCCTACAAAGGCTTCAGATAATTACAATGCATCATCCTACAGTGCAGTAGAAAGAAAAATCACAGGAAGTGACATTCCAGAAAGAATAGGGACAAATAGTACATAAAGTAGTAAAGGGAAGTGACATGTTTATGGTCACATGGGAGATGTTGATTGTAGACAAGAACACAACATAGAAATAGGTGAAAGACATAGAACATCTCAAGTTGGTGACAAAACACATACCCACAAAGGCATTATATGGGTTATGTTAGTCACCATTAAATATTTTGTGTGAAATCAAGATTTCATAATCTAGCGGAATGCTAAATTGGTTTGGAAGACTGATAAACTAGAAAAGGGGCTAAATATGGAAGGAAAGGGATAAATCTTGCAGGAGCGCTAAGCTGATCGGGCCCGATGCATCGCAGATCGTAATTTCTCGAGATCAACGACTGAGAATGATTTCCAGGGGCGAAGTTGCATGGGCTTTAATTTTGAAGATCGGTCATAAAATTTAAACTGTGGTTTTCTCTCGGAGGTACGTGGCATCACCAAGAGAATTTTGGGACGAAAAGTGGGTTGCCTCAAACAATTTTCTCACGCCCCTGAAAATTGGGAAAGTATAAAAGGGTATTTTTTCATTTATTTTATTATTATTTCGAACACTGGACCGTTAGAACCTTGGCATGAGCGTTGTATTTCACCTACAACTCAACAATACACCAACTACACTCCATTTCCATTCGTTTCCAGGTATTTTTCATCACAACCATGGATCCCATCATAACCTCAGTAATAGAACAAGATCATGTGGCAAATGAAAGCCCTAATTGACCGATACGCAAATGTTTTTGATGTCAAAATCAATATTTCTCCTATATCTATGTCCATAACCAACCTGTCCGATAAGGTAGGAAGATGTATATCGTTCCTTGAAGCATTCCAGGACACCATAGTCCCTTTTGTTGTCGAAATTTCTTTCTTGTTTCAAGAATTTATAGGTTGGTGCATCGAACATTATTCCCATGAAGAAAGATTCATTGTGAATAAACAAGAGTTTGAGTTCTTGTGTAGGGTAGATACTCTGTCAATTCGAGAGTCCCTCAGTATACCAGAATCTTTTTCCGCAATTTATGAACCTTTCAATGAAGAAACGTTGATTAGGGTATATAGAGAATGTCCATCAGAGGTCTGAGATCTATTTTTGCAAACAATTATTAAACTTGAACATTTTTTAGTAGGTATGTCTTTGCCGATGAATGTAAATATAATGGTCATCGAAGTCCAATGGGTCTACTCCCTATTGAGTCAATTTTTAGGTCTAGACAATGACAAATATGTGGTTGAATTCATGCTCGGGTTCCTTTTGACATTTTGTAAGTCAAAGTCTAGTTTGTTACTCTGTATCAGCTTTGATCAATTCCTAGATGATAATATCCATAAACAACTAGTGCTTTTTCACTCTCTAATACATTTCAGATACTACACCTATCTGTTGAGAATTTTCGTGGAAACCAACAAGAGGGAATTACCTAAAGAAACATTTGTGTCAAATGAATGTAAAATAATTACATTACTTATCTTCATCAAGAAGGTCATCTCCATACTTTATAGTTTTATTTTCAATACCATCCTAACTAGAGTTTTGGATGACATGAGAAGCTATCTATAGCCAAATCCAGAGAATAGAGTGGGGGATTGGGTACTATTCATGCACTCAATAGTAATCTAGGT
The DNA here is from genome assembly GCA_000966675.3 of Picea glauca. Taxonomy (NCBI): domain Eukaryota; kingdom Viridiplantae; phylum Streptophyta; class Pinopsida; order Pinales; family Pinaceae; genus Picea; species Picea glauca. The sequence goes on from JZKD02S1755058.1 coordinate 39,657, forward strand.
TTATGGTTGTCATGAATCCCCTTATCTGTTGCCTATTTTTTTGACTCCCAAAATATTTTCCCTTGAACTCATCAGGCAAAGAATTATATCTACGACAGAGAATTTATTGAAATTGCACAAAGCCTCCAACCTTAAGTTCCCTTTTATCATTGGCCCCTTCATTGTCAAATCCAGATCATGTTTATCTCAAGTTCAATCAAATCTCAAATATTTTGGTTTTGCATAGTTACAGGGAAGAAGGTATGATCAACATCAAATCATATACAAGAGAATATTGATGAACAAATAGGAACCTTATGAGCATGAACAGGTTGAACGTTTTGATAAGTTAGAAAATATATAAGTATGTGTTGATATGGAAGAAATATTGCAACCAATTCAAACACAACAAGTAGAGGAAACCCTACAACAAAGTCACACACAACAAGATCCTCAAAATATGATAATAAAAGCTCCTAATACAAGTGGCTACAACAAGAGAAGCAATTCAGAGGCCATGGACATCAGTCACCAACAAACTGCACCAAAGAAGATGAAGATTACACAGTCTACACAGATAATGAATTTAGAAGAGGAAGAGTCCAGAGACCCAACTAATCCAGATATGGTGGAGGGTGGTACTAACACTATAGAGGTTGAAAAGGAAAGTAAACTCCAAGGTGAAGGTACATCCACAATATTTAGCAGTAAGAAATACATTTTTAAAACACCCGATTCTTCCTATCAGTCTAGAGGAAATTTGGAAAAACAATATGTTGGGAAGGGAATTATAGCTCTAGGTGAGATGAGGGATTTATTCCCTGAAGTGGGAAATACCTCTCAGCATAAATCTTATTTTTTCATTGTGAGGGATGTTGAAAAGAGGACCTTTAACATTGTTGTTGCAGATGAAGACAAAGTATCGAAAATAAATATAAAATAGGATAACATAAGTTCTCGAGACAAGGATAAATTCCACAAGAATACCGGTGATATGTTGTATTATGATTACTTGAGTTTAAGATTGAAGAATTATAAAATATCATCTTATGCAATGAAATTGGAAGGACAATTGAATAAGGAAAAGGAATCTAGTAGAGCTTGGTAGAATCAAGTCAAGAGGTTGGAAGCTGAAGGCCCCCAAGGGTTGGAATATTCATTGGATGAGAAGGATAAATTAATTCAAAGTTTCAAGAAGAAGTTGAAAATGTCTGCTAAAGAGCATCCAAAAATAACAAAATTGGTTGCTTTAGAACATAATAAGGAAACACTTCGTCCAGAGGCATTGGGCTATAAGGTTAGGGTATTGCAACTGGAACAAGAAAAGGTAAAATGGTCACAAGAGAAAACATAATTTCTAAAAAAGGTTTTGGTTTCATCTCCTACTATAGAAGTTGGGTCAAACATTGAAGGAMTTGTCCAKTCTATGTCACAAGTTATCTTGAAAKAAGGAGAAATCAAAGGGATGAAAGAAAGCATAGAGAAATTGAAGAAGGAAATGCAAGCAAAGGATGAAGGGATAGCTCAATTTCAAAAGGAGAATAAATTCTTGCAAGAAAGAATAAATAAATTGAAGATGAGGTTAAGATGAAAAGGTCTATTGCAGGGGGATATGCATATCATATGGGACTCTATAGCTGTTGAAGCTGCAAAGTTTAGGTCATATTTGAATTTCATTAATGATAAAAAAAAAAACATAGCCATCACATCCAGAAACAAGTGCAATGTTGTGAATGAAACTTTAGCAAAGAAACCATCAGAATGGGCCCCAAAATCCATAAATCTACTCAACCCCATTACTACTACATGCCTTCAGATCATTGGAGTTAAAAACATGACCATATTGATTATCTAGGCTAGGAGGGTTATTGCTAAACATAACCTGTTGAAATCAGTCCAAATTAAGGAAACACATATGGAACAGAGTGTGAAGGAGTTCAAAGATTTATTTGAAGAATTGTTCACCAAAGGACTTCCACCATTTGGGATGGAAAAGGAAATTTGTATGATCAGGAAGAATACAATGATCATTTTACTTAGTGCATAATGGATCATTATAAGTTTGAAAACCTAGAGTAAAATATTAAAGGACCTACAATAGTTGAGCATCTGATTACAGACTTTGAAATTTTGAATCAGTTCAAAGTAGTCAAGCTTGGACTGTCAATCATGTCATATTCTTCCTGCATTGATCTGGAGATTCTTATAAGGGAAATGAAAGATTATGATATCCCTTGTCACTTGCAATGGAAGGAAATAATCAGGTCGGGTAAGACAAAATGCAGTTTTCCAAGGCCTAGTAAATGATATCCTAATGTCATCAAAGATGGAAGATCACGTGGAAGACCAAAGAGAAGCAAGTGGAAAAGAAAGGGACCAAAACGCCAGAGGATCCATAGTTTGGATTGAGAAACGTTTTCTTGAATATCATTGGAATCAGTTCAAATCTGAAACGTTTCATTGTAATCATTGTAATCGGTTCAAAACTGAAACATTTCATTGTAATCATTGTAATCGGTTCAAAACTGAAATGTTTCATTGTAATCATTATAACCAGTTTTAAAAACTGAAACCTTTTTTTGTAATTATTGTAATCGGTTTCAAACCGAAGGAACTCATATTGTATAAATATTGGGACTTCCAAATGTATTAGGGGTTGCAAGAAGTACAAGGGAACGATTTTAGCTATCTGGTACTTGAATGTAATCTTCTAAAGTTGAATACAATGCACATGCATATGTCCTAAATTTTCCAAGAAAATATTCTAATGGTGGTGATATGAGTTTTGTCTTCTTTCTTGGTATGTATTTCCTATGTGCTTAAATTCCACTTTCACTGTCTTCTGTTTAAATTGGATAGTTAAAGGGACTAGAATTCATCTTTTGATGCTCTTATCTTAAGAAATTTAAACTATGTTAAGTTCTTCCTAACTAAGTTAGAATTCATATATTTAACTCTCTGATGCAATTATATGTGTTTCATTTATTCTTACACTCTGAAAATTTCAATTTATAACTTAGATTCATCGCCTGATTTAGACTTTAACCTCTAGATATTTCTATCGACCAGTCAGTGCTCCATTCATTTTCAGTAGTTTTGACTCCATATCCCTAGGTGTCCCTCCCCTTTCTTGCCAAAAAAATCATAAAAAACCCTTCAAAGAAACAAAACCTAGGCATTGATTTGTTAAAGAAAATTCATCTGTTAAAGACCAAATGACAAGAGAGAGCCCTCTCTGAGCTGAGTAGGATAGTACCCATCTATAAAGTGTTTTGTAGGTTACCTCCTTCATTTGTTTTTTTATCCAAACAAATTTATAGAGTTCTAACATTTTCGTGTCGTTGTCGGGTATGAAAGTGAAATCTTCCCTGGGAAAAGAATGACTTAAAGATTCAGATTTGATTCCTGAGGGTGACAGTGAATAAAACACCATATTGGTTGAATTTTTTTTTACCCTAGTGACTCCATCATAAAGAAACCAATATCATAAAGTAGTTTGAGCATAAATCATGGCTCCCAAGAGAATTCATACCAGAAGAAATCTAGATCGAGAAGAAATAGTACCTATGTATGATCTTGCGAAACTTGTACATAAGAGAAACGAAAGGCCAATAAGCCCAGTTTTTTGTCTAGACGGAAATCTATCTTTACCAAAACATGCAGTAAAAATCATTGAGGACCTTGATTTTGATTTGAAATTTGAGTAGACTTTGTTTAGAACTAGATCTGAATCTAGTTTGAATGAAATCATCTTTGATGAGAATAGGTTCCAAGGTTTAATTTCAACTCCATGTATTAGAACTGCTATGATTCTTACTCAGAACAATAAACCACTTCAAGTTCTTACTGCATCCATGCAAGCTAGGTTTTCCCCCTTTGTCCTACCTGCTCAGTTACATGATTTACCCCGGGACTATAATCACAGGATTAAGTTGTATGATGTTGAAGGAAATGTGTCATCCCAAAAACACTTAGACTGATTCAATGATTTTGTGGACCTAGAAGAAGTAGATTATGGAGATGAAAAAATGAGGCTATTTTCACAAAGTCTTGTAGGTGAATTTAGGAAATGGTTCAGATCTCTCTCAGTAGTAGGTATCCTAGATTTTGCAGCCTTTGAAACAAATTTTATTTCTAATTGGGGTGACAAGAAAAAACCCCTTCAGTTGTTGACCTAGTATGACAACATGAGAAGGTCACCTGATGAAACAATACAAGAGTTTTCAGCTAGATTTATGAAATTGTACAACTCAATTCCTACTGAAGTAAAACCTTCTCCTAGAGCTACTCAAATTAGATATGTTGATTCCTTTGACAATGATTTTTCTTTGTTGTTGAGAGAAAGAAGATCCAATTCAATAGAAGATATGATGAGTGATTCAATAAAAGTTGAAGTAAATCTAATGGCTTCAGGAAATATCAAATATAATTATGACAGAGACATAAACAAGGTTCAATATCAGGCACAACCTTCAATTTCATATCCATCAGAAGAGATATTTGAGTTGATGATGAAAACTATGGAGAAACTCATGGAAATGATTTCTTTATATAATAAGCCTAACACCAGAGAGCAGGTTGATTTTCCACCCAGAAATAAAAGGATACCAGTAGTTCCACAAATCATACAAAGATATCAGAGGAACCAGGATGATCAACAAATAAGACCTCCTTTTCAAAACAATTATGTGAATGAAAATTTTGATGAAACGTTTGAAGACAATATGCATTGTTGTGATGGTGATGAAACAAAGGTGTTTTTGATTAAATAAGAACATGATCAGTTCATGGATTCAAATGATATATTCATGAAGGATAATGATGAAAGGTTATTAGTGGAAAAGGAATACTATCAGAAAGGACTGCAGAATGCCATCATGCAATTCTAGAGACAATATAATCTTTGAAGTAAAAAGGTTCCTGCAAATCCTCCAAAGGGAAATCCTACCAAGGAATCTCAAAATAATACACCTTCATGTTATAACCCTAATTTGCACCAGACATGCATACCTAGCATCAGGCCATATCACTTGCCATTTTTTCCAAGATACCATTTGAATAGATCTTCAAAAAACTATCCTTTCGAGGGAATATGCACCCTGCACCACTATTTCCCGCCTGTATACGCTATCTGACCCATTACAGCCCACGTATACTGACAAAATCACAAAAAATAGAAAGTTGCAGACAGAATATAGATTTTAGGGTAATTTCCTAAACCGTTTGACCACTCATAGATGGTCAGTCAACCCGATAAATACCCTCTTCTAGCCTATAAAAGAAGAGGAAGGGGTCCCATTTGAAAAGAGGAATATAATAGCAAAGAAACTCTTCCCTTTTTTGTATTCCCCTTTCCCCAATCTTTTGCAACCATTTTGTGAGGAGAAGCATATGTGGAAGTGGTTGGTGCACAGTTCAAGAGGATCCCAGGACCAGGTTCGAGGAGTAGTGGCCAATCTCACCATTGTAAGTTACTTTTGTAAGGTTAATAAAAAATAATTACTTTTCCCATCCCGCCATATGAGATGTTCAAATATTCAGTTTTAATTATATTTTATTGAAATCTCTAGTTCATATATAAGATCCATGTTTAGAGTTCTTTGTTTGTCTGTTTATGAATGCAGGTTAGCTTTGGGAGGAGACTTGCAGTCAAGGAGAAACCGAACACAAAAGGATAGACATAAAATGTGGAAGTCAAGGTATAGTAACCGGATCATTTTACCCTTTTGTTTACATATGAATAATGGGGTCTATGATGGGATGATGGTAAAAAGTAGGAGACTTTAGATGGTCATTTTTTCATGCATTACAGAACCCTTAGTTCTAATCTGTAGGGTGTTTTCCCACCCACAACATAATTGGTGAATGTACTGGGAAATATCCATAGGGTTTTTGCGGATACCTTGTGGGTGATTTAGATTGGTTTTATTACCTTTTTTCTGAGTTTCTGCAAGAGTCTAAGCTAGTAAGGATTTTGGTCTTCCATACCAGTACTCCCTGTTGTCATTGCTTGACTTCTCTTTTATTTTCTGAGAAGTCAGAGGTATTCACGACCTGTACAGGGCCTACACACGTATATACGTGCCCTAAATTTAGACAACCCACATACATACGTTGACCGATAAAGTGTTAGTTGCATTCCTGAGTTCAGAATTATTTTTTTTAAGAGAGGCTATCATCCTCTTCCCTGTCAGAAGTGATCCTTCTCAGGGTTTTTTTGGATCTAGTTATGGTCTCTGTTGTTGCAGTTTGTGACCTAGGTATAACCTCAGGTTAGCTTTGTTTTATCAAATTTTCCTTGCATCTTTTTTTGTCAAAGCAAGTTCCTATGTCTTTAAGGGATTCTAGTTTTCAATACCAGTACTCCCTGCCTATTATTGACTTCTTGTTTTTCATTTTTTTGAGGAGTTGCAGAGGTGCAAACAACTTGTAGTGGGCTTGCACACGTGAATACGCACCCTACCCTTGGACAACCTGTAGTGGTCTTGCACACGTGCATACGCACCCTACCCTTGGACAACCTGTAGTGGGCTTGCACACGTGCATACGCACCCTACCCTTGGACAACCCGTGTACATACACTTGTTGTTTAAGTGTCATTAGCATGATTGTTGAGAAATTGTTTTTTAGAAGAGGCAGCCATCCTCTTCCTTGTTGGGAATCACACTTCTCAGGGGTTTTCTTGATCTATCCCTGGTCTTTTTCATAGCAGTCTATAGCCTAGGTTTGATTTCAACGTATCTTTCTTTTTCTTTGAATAATTTTTTGTTTTTCTTTATGAGGTTTTTGGATGAGATTGTGAGTTTGTTCTGATCTGCCTTTTTGGGTTTGGTCAGTGACTCCCTGCGACCCACAGGAGAGCCAAAAGTCATTTCTTTCTTTTGTCTTGTCTTTATTTTTCCTTTTTCTTTTGAAAAGAAGAAAAGAATACATTTTGAAATTTCTTGTTTTTGGAGGTATAATAAAAAAAATATAGATTTCACTTTCTTTGCTTGGTCAAGTAGTTGGTTGTTTGCATTAATAGTTGGTTTCGTAAGTTCTTGGTTGTTGAATTAGGAAAATAAGTATCTCATAGTCAAATGGAAGTTTTTTTTAAGTTTTATGTTAAGAGATCTTAGGAAAAAAATGTAGTTTGAAAAGTTGGTGAAAGAGTTTAAATCTGCAAATCTGAATTTGTCAAGAAGAAGTAATTTTGTTTCCATCTTTCTGTTTGTTTTCTTCTTATGTCTCCCAACACATCACTAGTTTCATTTCCACTTCCTTTGACTCAAGACAAGCCACAAAAAATTAATGATTAATTAAAATCAACTAGACTTTATGTTTGTAGGGTCCATCAACTAGTCTAAGCTAGAGCCTTGATTTAGGATTGGAGAGGAAACTCTTCAAGGCTACAAAAACAAACATAAGAGTCTATGCTAGGGAGTGCTAAAAGTCCAGTATCATGAAAGTTATCCAGGACCCCCCTCTAACACAGGGGATAAACACGAGGTCACGTGAGGAAAGGTAGCGGAGATAACCCCTCCAAATCTAGACCAAGCGTAGTGGGGAACACATATAGAGGGCTTATCTTGGGATTTCGTTGATCGCATTTTCCAGCTTCGTTGGTCTCGAATCTGTTTGAGGTCCTCAGTTTTCTTCTGGAAAACTTTCTTTCGATACCCTTGATAGGTTTTGGGCTTGATACCCTGTTGATTGCAATCCACCCGACTGTTGACTGTACTCGCCTGGTGACTCTTCGTGCGTTGGAAACCTAGTTGCCTTTGTTTTAGGTACTTACATAGGTGACTGCGAGGGTATACCATGGTACCTAGGACAGACATTGGACCATGCTTTGCAGAGTATAACTAGAGGGTGATTCCATATTCGAGTTTCACTTGCACTGGTAAGTTGCTCTAGTGTTGGTTGTTGTAACTGTTCTTCCAACTAGCTAGTGACTACTTATTTTATCTCATAGGAACTTTTTCTAGTGTGTGATGGTTCTTGAATGATAATAGACAACCCTAGTGTGTCATTGATCTTCTCATACAGTGGAGGATCAAGAGCTCTCTCAGTCACAAAGTTTTCTTGGCCTTCCACTGGTCAATATGGAACCACCGCCACCACCACTAAGGAGAAGGAGAGACCAACAAGGGTCTTTTGAGGTGACCAGGTCATAGGAAACTATGCCCGACCCATCTCTGAGAGAAGAACATTTGATTCCAGAGGAGCCAACCATTTCATACCTTGGAGCGAAAGCTCTTGGTTCATATGAACCTCCAAACACTGATCTATCGACGTCTGTCATTGTATAGGTTTATCCTTACGAGCGCTTGATAGTGTCACAAGATGCAATGGGACCAAATGCTGTGACTTCCTGAGGGAATTCTCATATTCCCTCCATGACTATCACTATAGGGGGTGTTCCACCTCCTAACCAACCATCACCAGTCTGAGCCACTATGGTCTCGAATGCATCTACCTCGGGCAATGGTTTGATTCCATCTATGGTGATGATCACTGCTTCGTTTACCTAGAACACGATAGGCCCTCCGTTCTCATATAGGATGCATGGCTTTGGTATAATCCCTATACTTTCCTACTCCACTCTACAGACTTTAGGTCTTGGGGCAGGGATCTTCGATGCTCCTCTACAAGGATCCATGGGGGGCACTTCATCTTCTTATAATGCTTGCCCTTATGGAGGGGGTCATATACCTCCTTTGCCCCCTTCGCTTGGCGGTGCTCACCAGCATCCCATTGGGCCGAACATAAATTTTAGTTTGTTTGGAGCAGGTATTCAAGGACTTCCTTCTTATAACATGCTTGTTGGTTCAACACCATTCTCTTTATTCGATGTGTTTGGTAACAATGCTTTCTCGTCGACTACCTTCTTGGCCAGGGGAAACCCCAGTTATGGACAACAAAATCCTGTACAGGGTACTATTCTTGGACAGGGGGAAAACTTAGGAATTCTTTCCTCACAAGCACTGTTATCACTGAAATTTCATCCGCACATGGCGACAAGAACTCAGCATCGTCAAACAGTAATGAAGTCATTCATGGCACTGAATTAATTTCGCAGCATTCCAAAGAGGTAAAAAACTATACAAAGTAGTAAAAATTGAAGAGCGCTTTACAGAAGTTGGGTGCGCGCACACATGCACAGAACATAAATGTACCATGCGCGCATACGCGCACGATGCACAGTTGTTGGTGAAAAAACCCGTGCACCTGCTAAACGGTGCATTTATTGAATTGGTCGGCCTCCCAACCACTTATGGATCAGCTCCCAAGCCGATTTGACCCTCAAATCTTAGATGAATCCACATGGTAGGCTGGTCAAAGACCTAATAAATCCATAAAGAGCCTCTTTCAACACTACAAAGGAGTTACACAATAACCCAATGTAATTCTATAAAAAGCCATGAAGAAACCTCATTTTCTCAAGGAATTTCATGTAATGTTATGCTGCCTAGATCACTTTGGCACCTTTTCATTGAGCAATCCACCTCTCCATTGAGTGGATTTGCAAAGGAGTTATTTCATCACCATTTTTATTTTTCTTGTTGCAAGGAGAGCAAGTTTGTGAGGGTCCAAGAGCCTTCCTTTGGAGGAAGAAGGGACTCATAGTCCCCTTTCTTCATTGTGCTTTAATTTCATCAATAGATTAGCCTAAAAACATTGGTTATATTGGTATTTTTGTGTTTTTTATTTCTATATCCATATGCTTATAATTTTAGTTTGTTTTAGTTTAATTCTTGCTTATAGTTTTGTTTTTCTTTCTCTAACTCTTTCCTCTACAACTGTCATGCTCAGCAAGACCCAACTGGGCATGTAAGCACCCCTTATTTTCTCACCAAGGTGACGAAAAGGGTGCAAACAGATTGGCGACTGTACTGGGGAGAAGGTATCAATTCCTACCTCATTTGGGTTTATTTTTCTCTTCTTTTAGTTTGCTTAACTTGCAGGTGCACAAACCGGCCTCTGCCAACCTGCTAACCAGTCAATTCACTGGAGAATTGGGAGAAATCCATCCGTATTTTCTTTCTCGGCCGTTTTTCACAGGTGCGTGGGTATTATACCCCACAGACGTGCATCGTGTGCGCATGCACTTTCGTAACATCCTTTCTATGCATGCATGCACTTTCTTACTCATTTCGTCTCGCGCGCCTGCGCTATGTGCGCACCTGTCTACACTAGGGGCCGTGCATTTTGAACAAAATTTCACTTTGTAAGTTCTTTGTATGTGGGGAAGTCCATCTTCCTTCTTAAATATGATGCCAAAAATGTTGTAAATCCACATTACACTTAGTCCCCTCATCATATAAAGGGGTTAGTCGAGCACACATAGGCACTTAGGAGGATAAAAATCAATTTCCCTTATTTTCTTTTTTCCACATGGATGGCTTGCTTTGACTTATAACATAAGTGGACAATCATATTTAATCACATCTAAACTCACATTTGGGACTCGAAGTTGAAGTAACAATCATTGAGTATGCTCTTCTCTCGCGCCTCCAAGCGATCTTGAGAAACAGAAAAAGATTGTGAAAACAATCTCATCTCCCTTAACAAAAGTTTTAAACCTTTAGGAGAGGACAACGACCCTTTTCGGGACCCATCTTAGTTTCATTTTTCAAACAAATTTTAAACTTGTAACGGGCCCATACATGCCCACATGCTACAAAGATAGAATAGTGGTTGAAATTTTGCTTTCTTAGATCAAAACACTAGGAGAGTTTAAAGGTTTGTAACAGGCCCATACATACCCACATGTTCAATCTAGGATAGTTTCATGCTTTTCTAGATTACCTCACAATAGGGAGTTAAAGGATAGTAATGGACCCACATGTCCACATGCTAGTTTCCTAGGGATTTTGAATTCCGCAAGGTTGTACCAAAGACATCTAGCTAATTAGGTAATCACACTTTTGTAAGGACCAAGCGGAGTCCACATGCAGCAAGGTGACATCTAATTAACTAAAAATTGGCACACTTTTCACTCACACACAAAATTCACTTCTCACGCACATAGATTCTTCTCGAAACGTGGAGGTCCAAGTAAGTTTCCTCCAAAGGGATTCCGAAAATACCCCATCTTTTCTTGACAGGACTATCCACTCCCATTGTTAACCAAATGAGGTTGGTTTTCACCCCCAGCCTCACAAAACAACTTCATCTAAAAACTTTCTAAAAACTCACTAAGTTTTCCTCCACAGGATGTGCCAAAATAAATTTTTAGTCTAGGTAGGATTTTGGGGATAGGCATCCAAATAACTCCTCGTTATCTGGTTCTCACATTTTCAAACATAGAGGTTGCCAAATAGGGAACTTAAAATCCTCCAAGTCAAGTGTTCTAATCACCATAAGGCAGGGAGATACCCGTGAAGGGTTGAAGGCCAAGGTCCGGTTGTTCCGTGCGTCCCCCCTTGAGGCACCCACCTCTTGGACGGGATCCAGCCCATGACCCATTTCTTAGGCCGAAAATCTAAATGTCGCACTTTGACTGAGGTACCTAGTAACCAACTTTAGGACATCTACCCAGGTGGCAATTGTGGGCTGCAATTGCACCTTGATTGGATTTTGTGTGGCTATTGGGAAATATCACCAGCTCTTTCGAGATATGCCCCCTCTACCCCTCATTATAACCAATTATTTTATCCTTCACTAGTGTCTCTTCCGGTGACTTTAGACCCCACTGTTGAGTACTATTGGAAGGTCCAGTGCTATTTGAGAGGAAGGACGTTACGTCTTCTAGGACATGAGAATTTGCTTTCTTTTGATTCCCCCACACGGAAAAAACCCACTTACCCATATATATGCTTCTTTCTCATTTTATGTATGATGCACATCTGATTACAGTTTGATTTGGATATATATATTGTGTAAACATTCAACGCAAAGGATTTTTGTTTCTATATTTCTCTCACCACTTGTTGCACACATTCACACAACTAGTCTGACATCATAGGGGAACCATAGAACCCCCGTTGTTCACGACGCTTGCTCAACCTCCCTCCTATATTAGGGGGATTATATGGTAGTACCTGCTCATCAGTACCTCCTTCACACACTCTTGTGAGTGCTACTATCTTAGGATCAGCTTTGCTTGGTTCTACATTACTTGGGTCAACTTCCCAAGGTCATCCGTTCACTTGCTCTCCTTTACAAGGAAGCGGGGGACCCACTTCCTCTCAAGGAGGGAGCACCAACCCACCTAGTCCCCATCAAGGGTCAGGTTCAAAACACACTATGGATGGAGCTAATCCTCCCACCCCACTACAGATGCCATATTTGGCCTCTCTCAACATACAAGATCTCACCAAACTCACCAATGATCCTATATTGCATGACGCCACATGGCTTGCAATGCCAACAGAACTTCCTTCAGACATACCAAAGTTTGAAGGAAAGGTAGGGGATGAACCCACCAAACATGTCATGACCTTTCATCTATGGTGTTCTTCCAATAGCATTATGGATGATTCCATCAGACTGCGATTATTTCAACGCACACTTACTGGCCCATCAGCCAAATGGTATGTCGAAGAAAAATCAGGGTCCCATGCAACCTTTGAGTCATTGGCCAAAGCATTCTTGACCTTCTTCCAATTACCCATCTGCCATGAAAATGGTCTAGAACTACTGTCTAACTTCAAACAAACCTCAGCCACCCACATCGCTGACCACATTCATGAGTGGCGTAGGCAACGTAGTTTGTGTAAAGCAGAAACCACCAAGCAACAATGTCTCGATTGGTTTCTTAGATCACTTGTCTCTCTACTTGGTAAGGATGTAGCTTCCACCTTCCCTCAATCCGAAGAGGAATCCATCAGTAAGGCTCAACAGTATGACCTCATCTATGCACAGTCAGGGTACTTATACACAGTACTTCCTGATCTTCCAAAACCTGTGTCGTTTGGCCAAGATAAACCTCGGATGTCTCACTCAACAGACAGACTAATCGGTGCCACCACACACCATGGTCCACAACCCCAACCACCACTGATGTATGGAACACCTCAATATCCTCCAGCATATGGGGGCACTCCTTATTACCCCCCACCCCCTTATCAACAACCATACCCTGTTTCTATACCTCCACCCATCAGTGGACCACCACCGGCACCTCCCATACATCCACCTATTCCCACAAATAGTGGTACTCCCTCAACATCAGCTTATAGTACTAGTGAAAGCACTATGCCT
>JZKD02S1755058.1:79848-101735 GCA_000966675.3 Picea glauca
TTTGAAAGAAATGGGTGCTAGGAGGATAGTTGTACATGGAGATTCTGAGTTGATTATAATTCATATAAAGGGTATATATCAAGAAAAACACCCTATATTAATATCATATAGGAATATAGTTCTTTATCTTCATGAAGAATTTCCAGAATATAATCTTTCAGTGATTCCAAGGGAGAAGAATCATATCGTTGATGCCCTGGATACTTCAGCCTTAGTTTTCAAAATTCCAATTTTTCCTAATAGAAGATATGGGATTGAGTTCAAGCACACTCTAGAAGTACCTGATAACATTAAGTATTGACAATGTTTAGAAGATGACAAACAAGTAGAAAGTTTCCTTAAGATTGAGGGTGAATTTGCAAATTTGAATATAGATGAGGGAAATGTTGTGAGGAAGAAGATGCAGTTTTGTTCGCAAATGATGACTATTTCAAGAATCATATTATTGGTAATGATATAATGAAGCTAAAAAATAGAATCATTCACAAATTCCTAGTCCCATTAGAAAAACTCTTTGGCAACAATGATGTAGCTAGAAGTCCTAAAATTACTCCAAATGATGGAGATGTTGAAGATTGAAACATTGGAACTTGGGAAAATCTGAAGATCATCAAGCTATCCAAGACATTTAGCCCAGAGGTCAAGCAAAGGTATATCAATTTAATGAAATAATTTCCTGATGTTTTTGCATGGAGTTATGAATATCTAAAGGTTTATGATACTAAGGTGATTCAACATGTGACTCCATTCAAATAAGATCATAAACCTTTCAAGCATAAATTAAAAAAAATTAATACTTTGCTACTGCCCTTGATTGAAAAGGAGATAAAAAAAAAAATGAAGCCAAGATCATAGTGTCTCTAATATTTTCTAAGTGGGTGGAAAATCTAGTACCTGCCAGAAAGAAAAGTGGAGAAATTAGATTATGTGTGGACTTTTGGAATCTGAGCAAGGTATCTCTCAAGGACAATTACCCGTTGTCCAAGATGGATTAGATTATGCAAAAGGTGGTTGGTTCTCAAAAAATATCAATGCTAGATGGTTTCTTTGGGTATAACCAAATCATGGTACACCCTAATGATCAGGAAAAGACAACCTTTACAACACCATGGGGCACCATCATGTATGCCAAAATTCCTTTTGGGCTCATGAATGTAGGAGTAATTTTCCAAAGGGATATGGATATAGCCTTTGTTGATGAGAAAGATAAATTTATTTTTATTTACTTAGATGATATCACTGTATATTCAATTTCTGATGAAGAACATCTTAAACATCTAAGGAAAAATTTTCAGAAATGTAGGAAGTTTGGCATCTTATTAAACCTCAAGAAGTCTAATTTTGGCATGGAAGAGGGGAAGTTGCTTGGTCACATTATTTCAAAGGAGGGAATAAATATAGATCCCAACAGAGTTGAAGGAATCCTTAAAATTGGCACACCTAGAAGGAAAAAAGAAGTACAATCTTTCCTAGGGAAAGTAAATTTTCTGAGAATATCTATCCCTAACCTAGCTGAAATCATAAAGCATATTACTAGCATTCTCAAAAAAGGAAGTGAGATAAAGTGGACTCCTGAACACATAAAATATTTTGAATATATTGAAGTGGCATTGACCAAAGCCCCAGTGTTGCCCAACCCCAAGTTTGCAAAAGACTTTATATTGTTTTATTTTTCCTCAGAACACGCCATTCCCTGTGTTTTGTTACAAAAGGATGAAGAGAACTTTGAAAGGACTATAGCCTACTACAAAATGAAATTGAGGGATTTCCCATTAAAGTATGATATCATGGAAAAGCAAGCTTATCCACTAGTCAAGGCCCTAAAGGAATTTAGAGTTTATATCTTGCATTCCCATATCATTGCTTATGTGCTTAATAGTTTTGTGAAGGATATTTTGACTCATCTTGATACTGAGGGTAAAAGGGGAAAGTGGATAGTTGTGTTGTTGGAGTATGAAATCGATATCAAACCTACAAATTTGATCAAGGGGTAGGGACTTGCAAATTTGATGGAACAGTCAAATTATGACATGTTGGGAATTAGTTTCATTGCTTATTTATCAGCAGATTCAAAAGAAGAAAAGGTCCCTCGGGTATCTGAAAAATTCCTTGACTCCCCATGGTATGCTGGTATTATTTATGTGTTGACAAATTTGCATCCTCCCCCTGAATTTAGTAAAACCAAGGCTAGGTTTTTTAAGTTAAAAGAAGCAATTTTTTGCATTCTAAACCAATCTTTGTATTGGAAGGATCCAAGTGGAATCTTCTTGAGTTGTTTGTTGGAGGAAGAAGTGGAAAAAAAGATCATGTAGTTTCAGAAAAGAGATTGTGGAGGGCACCATTATTGGAAAACTACTGTGCACAAGATATTGAGTGATGGATTCTATTGGCCTATCATTTTTTCTAATGTTTACAAAGAAGTTTCAAACTATCATGAATGCCAAATATTTTATGGAAAGAGAAAACTATAGCCGTTCCCCTTGAAGCCTATCTTTGTTGAGGCACCTTTTAGACAATGGGGCCTTGATTTCATAGGAGAAATTCATCCACAGTCCTCATATCAACACAAATGGATATTGACAGCCACAAATTACTTCACCAAGTGGATTGAAGCAGTCCCCACAAGGCAAGCCACAGATACTGTTATCATTTAGTTTTAGGAAAAAAACATTTTATCTAGATTTGGTTGTCCAATCAAAATAATTACAGACAATGAAATATCATTTAAGTCCAAAAATATAGAAATTTTTTTAAGTGATTACAATATAACTCTTGTCCATTCCACAACTTATTACCCTCAAGGTAATGGGTTGGTTGAGTCATCCAATAAAAGTTTGACTAGAATTATGAAGAAACTATTGCAAGATAACAAAAAGGATTGGCACAAGAATATTATTTATGCACTATGGGCTGAAAAGATCACTACTAAAAGGTCTATTTCTACTTCACCCTTCCATATTGTGTACAACAAAGAGGAAATTTTTCCTACTTCATTAGAATTTCTAGTGATCAGATTACTACAGGAGAAATATGTTGAACCACATGCCACTGAAAGGAGGAAAAATGAACTAATCAATGTTCAACAAACAAGAAATAAGGCCTTCAATGACTTTCAACTCCACCGAGAAAGGGTTAAAAAATATTTTGACGGACATACTAAAGAAGATGATTTCAAAGTGGGGGATTTGGTGTTGAAACGGGATGCCATAAATGAAGAGAGAGGAAAGCATGGAAAATTGGATCGTTTGTGCCTAGGACCTTTCAAAATTGTGGCATACCCTGGAAATAATACCTATCTTCTACAGGAACATAATGGAGATCTCGTTTGTGGGGGACCTGTGAATGGCGGGTTTCTCAAGCATTATTTCGCTTAAATAAATTTTCACCCTTTCCATTTCGTTGTATATAAAAATTTTGTTTTTCAGTTGTAGCATTTGGAATCAAATCAGTACAAAATTGAAGCCCAAAGAAAAGGCCCTAAGTTTATGCTGAGTATAATTGGAGTTATGTGAACAAGGTTCCGTGAATTAGTTTTTGATGGATTTAGTTGCATGAGTGAAATAATACCCAATGGATAGGCACTTGGTCTGCCATTCTTTGCTACCTCTCTAGGAGGATAACATCTCGAGTTGGAGCCCATGTTAGTCACCATTAAACGTTTTGTGTGAAATCAAGATTTCAGAATCTAGCGGAATTCTAAATTGGTTTGGAAGCCTGATAAACTAGGAAAGGGGATAATTTTTTTAACCTTTCAATGAAGAAAAGTTGATTAGGGTATATATAGAATGTCCATCAGTGGTCTGAGATCTTTTTTTCCAGACAATTATCAAGCCTGGACATTTTTTAGTAGGTCTGTCTTTGGCAATGAATGTAATTATAATGGTCATTGAAGTCCAATGGGTCTTCTTCCTATTGAGTCAAGTTTTAGGTCTAGAGAATGAAAATTATGTGGTTGAAGACATGCTCTGGTTCAGTTTGACCGTTTTTAATTCAGAGTCTTTTCTATTAGTCTGTATCAAATTTAATCAATTCCCAGCTGATAATATCCATAAACAACTAGTGAATTTTCTCTCTCTAAGACATTTCAGATACTACACCTATCTGTTGGGAATTTTCCTGAAAACCAACAAGAGGGAATTTCCTAAAGCATCATTTGGGTTAACTGAATGTAAAAGAATTGCATTACTTATCTTCATCAACAAGGTCATGTCCATACTTTATAGTTTGATTTTCAATATTGTCCTACCTAGATTTTTGGATGACATGAGAATCTATCTACAGCCAAATCCAGAGAACAGAGTGGGGGATTGGGTACTATTCATTCACTCAACAATAATCTAGGTTTATGGTTGTCATGAATCCCCTTATCTATTGCCTATTTTTATGACTCCCATAAGCTTTTCCCTTGAATTCACTAGGAAGAGAATTATATCTGATATAGAGAATTTCTTGAAATTTCACAAATCCTCCAAACTTAAGTTCCATTTTATCATTGGCCCCTTCATTGTCAAATCCATATCATGTTTATCTCAAGTTCAATTAAAGATCAAAGATTTTGGTTTTGCAAAGTTACAGGGGAGAAGGTATGATCCACATCAAATCATATCTAAGAGAATATTAGTGAACAAACATGCACCTTATGAGCATGAACAGGTTGAAGGTTTTGATAAGATGGAAAATCTCGAAGTATGTGTTGATATGGAAGAAATATTGCAACCAATTCAAACACAGCATGTAGAGGAAACCCTACAAAAAATCCACACATAACAAGCTCCTCAGAAGATGATAATAAAATATCCTAACACAAGTGTCTACAAAAAGAGAAGCAGTTCAGAGGCCATGGACATCAATGACCAACAAACTGCCGCAGATAAGATCAAGATTTCATAGTCTGCACAGATAGCGAATTTAAAAGAGGAAGAGTCCAGAGACCTAGATAATATAGATATGGTGGAGAGTGGTACTATCACTATAGAGGTTGAAAAGGAAAGTAAACTCCAAGGTGAAGGAAAATCCAACATATTTAGCAGTAAGAAATACATTTTTAAAACATCTGAGTCATCCTATCAATCTAAAGGATATTTGGAAAAACAGTATGTTGAGAAGGGAATTATAGCTCTGGGTAAGATGAGGGATTTAGTCCATGAAGTAGAAAATACCTCTCAGCATAAATATTCTTTATTCACAATAAGGGATGTTTAAAAGAGGACCTTTAACATTCATGTTGCAGATGAAGACAAAGTCTTTGAAATAAAGATAAAATATGATAACATAAGTTCCCCAGACAAGGTTAAATTCCACAAGCATACTAGTGATATGTTGTATTCTAATTACTTTATTTTAAGCTTGAAGAATTCAAAAATATCATCGTATGCAATGAAATTGGAAGGACAATTGAAGAAGGAAAAGGAATCTAGTAGATCTTGGAAAACTTAGGTCAAGAGGTTGGAAGCTAAAGGCCCCCAAGGGTTGAAATCTTCATTGGATGAGAAGGACAAATTAATTCAAAGTTTGAAGAAGAAGTTGAAAATGTATGCTACAGAGCATACACAAAAAAGAGAATTGGTTTATTTAGAACACGAGAAGGAAACACTTCGTCAAGAGGAACTAGGCTACAAGGCTAGGGTATTGCAATTGGAACAATAAAAGGTGAAATGGTCACAAGAGTAGAAAACGTTTCTAAAGAAGGTTGTGGTTTCAGCTCCTACTCCAGAAGTTGGGTCAAACACTGAAGGAATTTTCCAGGATATGTCAAAAGTTAGCTTGAAAGAACAAGAAATCAAAATGATGAAAGGAAGCATAGAGAAATTGAAGCAGGAAATGCAGGCAAAGGATGAAGAGATAGCTCAATTTCAGAAGGAGAATGAAGTCTTACAAGAAAGAAAAATAAATTGAAGATGGGGTTAAGAGTGAAAGGTCTATTGTAGGGGGGCAAGGATATCATTTGGTACTCTGTAGTTGTTGAAGTTTCCAAGTTCAGGTCATATTTGAATTTCATTAATGGTAAAGACATTATAACCATTGCACATAGAAACATGTGCAATGTTGTGAATGAAAATTTAGCAAAGAAACCATCAGAATGGGCCCAAAACACCATAAATCTACTCAAATCCATTCCTACTACAGACCCTCAGACCATTGGAGTTAAAGACAAGACTACATTGATTATGTGGGCCAAGAGGGTTAATGTTAAATGTAACTTGTTGAAATCAGTCCAAACTAAGGAAACACAGATGGAATATATTATGTAGGAGTTCAAAGATTTATTTGAATAATTGTTCACCAAATGAATTCCACCATTTTGGGATGGCAAAGGAAAGTTGTATGATTAGGAAGAATACAATGCTCTTTTGACTCAGTGAAGAATGGAGCATTCTAAGTTTGAAACCCTGAAGGGAAATCTAAAAGGAGCTACATTAGTTGACTATCTGATTACAGACTAACTCTCAATCAGTTCAAAGCAGTCAAGCTTGGACTTCCAGTCATGTCATATGCTTCCTGCATTGATATGGAGATTCTGATAAAGGAAATGATAGATTATGATATCCCTTCTCACTTGCAATGGAATGAAATAATAAGGTTGGGTAAGACAAAATGAAGTTTTCTAGGGCCCAATAAATGATATCCTGATGTCACCAAAGATGGCAGATCATGTGGAAGACCATAGCAAAGCAAGTGGTGAAGAAAGGGACCGAAATGCCAGAGGAGACAAAGTCTGGATCGAGAAACTTTTTCTTGCAGATCATTGTAATCGGTTCAAAACCA
Source organism: Picea glauca (assembly GCA_000966675.3). NCBI lineage: Eukaryota > Viridiplantae > Streptophyta > Pinopsida > Pinales > Pinaceae > Picea > Picea glauca. The sequence continues at coordinate 86,614 of JZKD02S1755058.1, forward strand.
AAAAGTTTCATTATAATCATTGTAATTGGTTCAAAACCAAAACGTTTCATTGTAATCATTGTAATCGGTTTTAAAAACCGAAACATTTCTTTGTAATTATTGTAATCAGTTTCAAACCGAAGGAACTTAGCTTGTATAAATATTGGGAGTTCCAAATGTATTAGGGGTTGGCAGAAGTGCAAGGGAAATTTTTGACTATTTGGGACTTGAATGTAATATTCTGAAGCTGAATAGAATGATCATGAAGATGTCCTAAATTTTCCATGAAAATATTCTAATGGTGGTGATCTGCATTTCGTCTTCTCTCTTCGTATGTATTTCCCATGTGCTTAAATTCCATTTTCATTTTCTTGTGTTTAAATTTGATAGTTAAATTTCCCATAATTCATCTTGTGATGCTCTCATCTTAAGCAATTTAAGCTATGTTAAGTTCTTACTAACTAAGTCAGAATTCATTTATTTAATGCTCTGATGTAGTTATATGTTTTTCCTTTCATCCTACACTCAGCAAAATTCAATTTATAATGTAGATTCATCACCTCATTTATCCTTTATCCTATGGAGAGTTATACCAACCAGTCATTTCTCCATTCATTTTTAGGATTTTTTACTACATAGCCCTAGGTGTCCCTCCCGTTTCTTGCCAACAAAATCATAAAAAACCCTTCAAAGCAACAAAACCTAGCCATTGATTTGTTAAGGAAAATGCATCTGTTAAAGACCAAGTGATAGGAGAGATCCCTCTCTGAGATGAGAAGGCTAGTACCTCGCTGTAAATTTTTTTGTAGCTTACCTCTGTCATTTGTATTATCATTCGAACAAATTTACAGAGTGCTAACAGGTTACATGCAACTGTGATGCAGGAAGTCCAATATAGAGATAGAGAGGATGCCACCAACCTAGAGATCGGAAGGGAGGTTAAGGATATAATGCATGTCACTTTTTAGAAAATAAAAATGGAGAAGGAAGAGGAGAAACAACACGCAGATAAACTAGAGAAGAAACTTGCATAATTATATAGTTGCATACTAGACTGCGTGCCAGAACTTCAAGTCACAACAGAAGAAAATATACAAAATATTTCACAGACCATTAAGAGATACAAGAAGGAGATAGCAGAGTTAGTAGAAAAATTGACTCCAAGAATACCCCCATAGGTAAGTGAACAAAGAGAGTAGGAGGATATTGTGCATATAGATAGAATAGAGCAAGAAAAAAAATAAGTCACAAAATTGTATGACAGGACTGCAAACATTTGCAGCATCCTAGAAGAATATGAGAGGATCCACAAACTTGAGAAGAGAGAGGAAAAATCAAACCCTATAGTTCAAGACCTGAAGAAGAGGAAGAAGAAAATGGACATATCCTTGAGATTGATGGCCACGCAGGAGATGAAAAATTTGTAGGTAGAGGTAAAGGTAGTATAAGGAGAAAAACAAGCAAGGAAGACCCTATAGGATCCATTACAACAAGGAGCCAAAAGAATAATAGAATAAATAAAAACAGAGAAAGGAATACTAGCATAGACACATGTAGAAAGAAGGGAAGTGCTGAAAGAGAACATGACAACCCACAACGTGGAGACATTGGTAGAGAAGAATGCACAAGAAAAATAAACAACAACATATATGGAAAATAAGTTTCATGCACTAGAGGTAGCACTACAGAAAGTGACCTAAACCTATGTGTCTTGGGATGAGCCACATGTTAGTGTTGGGGGCATGTTGGCATAGGCCTTTGATAGGAGAAATTTCAATTTTGGAGCAGAGATCGAGGAAGTAACACCCCAAGGTTGAGCCCCTACTGAATTGTAATTATGTTTATAGGATAGTGAACCAAGTGTTTATAATCTAGAAGAATTATGTGTTTATTAGGCTGGAGATCCTATATGTTGAGGCCAATGAGCTTGATGTTGTATATGCAAATACTCACATCATTAATAAAATTACATAGCTGCATGTAGACCGAACATGAAGAAAGAGTTATTGGGGAATAAGATCCACTATGTAGGGAAAGGGAAGGGGATAAGTGTCTAGGAATAGGGTATAAGCTAGAGAACTTACCTCTAAAGGAATAATATTATTTATTATTTCCTATAGGATAAGTTTCGACATAACCTATGTTGTCCTAAGTTCCTAGGGAAACGGAACGAGTGTTAAGCATAGTTCATGTAGCTTCAGGAAGACATGCATCAACCTAGGTGCATGCAGTTTTAGGTGGGAAAGACATCTCGTTGGGGGTTCCCTTACCATTCTCGCGATGGCCGCCACTCTGGAAGTCAGCCATACTCCCCATTGATGCAAGCACTAAGACAGGGAAAGCCTTGACATAGCCATCCATTGCCTCCATCGTCAATCTCTACAACTTCTTAAATCCGCACACTAGTGTTATGAAGCTAATTGTTGCACCTGTGAAGCATAGCACGACTACGTATTTTCTGAGCCATATTGCACCTTAGACTTTGTTGTTTCTACCCACGTTTTCACTAGACTGGTGTGGATTTCTATCATTACCAAATCCCATACCCAATTTTTGTTGCATAGGTTACCCATTGGACTTAGGAGTTGGATAGAAGAGGCAGGATGTCAGGCCTTTGATCAACTCTCTCTAGGTGAGATATTGTGCTAAGGAAGCGAGTTCTCCTAGAGGGAGTCCCGTAGAAGCTATAGTACTCTGATACTTCTGGTCCATCCTATTTTTTAAGCCCTAGAACGGAGGTGGACAACCGATGGACTTTTTATAGTGAAGGTGTACACTCCTGGAGTGGGACAAGCATGTAGGGAATGAGGGTCTGTGGGCTATGGGAGTAAGTGGCTCCTGAGATAAAATCCTTCCTGATGATATTTACAATTTTCCTGTTGTCCTTTCCAAGCCTAGGAATCCCTTGCTTGATCGAGTTTAGTCCCAGCTCGGGGGTGACCCACTGTTGAGCATGATGAGCAACGTGGTATAAGGATGGGAGGTTCGTGGAAGGTCTTCACACAGTTGGTGATCATAGATTAAAAGATAAGTACCAAATATTTGTTCTCTGTAAGATGTGTATCTTGAAATCAAGTTATAATGTTATTAGAATTGTCTATATATATTGCATGTATGTTTTAATGTTGTTTCTACATGAATAGGTGTATGAACAGAATGTTATAACTATTTAAATTTCATTAAATAGATATGTATATAAATAGATATGTATATAAATATATATAGTATCATAGCATGAAATTTATTCAGTAGTATGGCCTGGCCTATTGATTCAAGGATGAGAATGTCACAAAATGGTATTAGAGTAGAAAAACAAAGATACATTTGTTTAGGTTGTGTTACCCAGCATAGGTTTAAGGGTTGGGGATGTTACAAAATGGTATCAGAGGCAAGGTTTTGACACTGACCCTGGATGGGCCATCGTAGTGGTTAATGAAGGAAAGATTTCAGAGCGAATTGTTGTCTAAAGGGACAAAAATCAACATTGAGAGCATCATTGGGACTGTGTATAGAAGCTCAGGAGGTATAACGGTTTATGGAATGGAAACAAAGAAAGAAGCGACAAAAACCATTGTGTTGGGCCGTAGGATCTATTCAGGAGAATGAATACCTTCACCATCACCATATCATAACCGTTAGATCAAGCCAAGAGTATAAGGTAAGGCACAATGATGAAACAAATATCTTAGTCGTCAGATCTGTGTGTGGCTGGTCAAGAGAAATAGATCTCTCAGCAGTTTAGAAGTTCGACGTTCGGGAGAATTGGAGTGTGATAGTGTAAAATGTCGCAAAGCCTGAAGCCTAGAAGTTGAGGAACAAAAGTGGCGTGGCATGATGATGTCGACAGTGGTGATGTGGACCTTTCTTAGACATGACATATGCCACCGCCTTAGTTGTTGAAAATTGTACCATGTGGACCTCGGAAGGTAAAGTAGTTCATAAGTTTAGAGTTCGAGAGATTTGAGGAATGCAAGTGTAAAATATTTTGAAGCCCGAAGTCCTGAAGTCCCGAATTGACATGGCCTATTGACATCACTAGGGACGACATGGACACATGGGATGTGTGCCATGTGTCAGTGATTTAAGAACCTTTGGAAGATAGAAGTGCCAGTTATAACATGACACGTGTCATCCACCATATTGGGCCATGTGTTCGATTCTATTATTTCACCACATGGCACTCTTCTTGAACATTGTTAGTGAGGGGCCTGATGGTCACAGGGGATGCATGGAATCATATCCCAAGGTCCAGAGACTTGACACTCTATAATAAATGGTTCATGATGGAATGGGAGGAAGAAATCCCCAAAGTCTTGTAGCATCGAAGTAACGTGACTTGATGACGTCATCGGAGGTGACGTGGAAGTCTTCGAAGATTCGCAATTCGAGAGTTTTGAGGTGTGCAGATGTGAAATCCTCTAAAGTCCCGGAAATCTAAAGTAAATATCATCCATTGGATGCTGGGAAGCCGAGGACAATTGATCCACCCCACTTCGTGAGTTCCCCAATGTGACACTCTTGAAGATTTGTTGTGATGTGCTTTGGAAATTGCCAAAGCTAGAGTCCCGAAGCTCCTATACACCATAGATATTAATAGAGAATGTGGACCATAGATCCACCGTCCTCCGTGAAATCACATGTTCCAGGTTCTATGATGTTTGTGATGTACAGAAAGAATAATCTCTGAAGCTTTGGAGCCTTGAAGTTTCAAGGCTCCAGATAAGCACCCAACCATTAGCACTTGGTCATAGCCATGGTCACATGTGAGTTAAGGGTTGAAGGAATAAAAAGGGACTAGCGCCTGAAGGTGAATTGTAGAATAGAACAAGGCTCAGAGATACAACCATGGGGATTCTTGATCAACCAAGACCCATAGAAAATGGAGTCTGATATTATTTCTGTTGAATCAGATTGTTTAAGTTACTCTGGAAAAATATTAAAGACTGATAGCCTGACAAAATTCGGTTGTCTGTACATTTTGCAGAGTTACCAATTGTCAGAACCGAACATAAATGTTACCTAGTGAAGAGAAATGGAGGAATCACAGGATGCTTATAGTCCAGATGATGACTTTAGAGGAATGGATGTCCATTTGGGAATTGAAGGAACAAAATCCAATGAGAATGGAGAATAAATAGATAAATAAGTGAGCATGATGAACATCATTAAGAATTTGCAAAAAGATGTCCAAATTCACTAGGTAGATAATAGAAGGATTAAGAGAGCCAAGGAGCAATAGGAATACTTCAATATGATGTTAATACAGAGCCTATAAAGAATTGAAAAAAAGTCGGATAAGGAGAGTGGGTCCAGCAAATAAGGGAACCACAGGTCCCTTGATGAGGAAAGAAGATTAAGGAGTGGTAATAGACATCACCATCACTCCCAAAATCATTCCCATAGGAGAGCACACAGTAGCTCAAGTACATACCTTATCAGGAAACATAGGAGGTCTGGGGTGGATGAGTTGAATGGTGAAATGAAAAAAATCAAACCTCTTACTTTTGATGGAGAGCACCAGAAGGATGAATATGATGAGACATAGATTCTAGGCATGAGGAAGTACTTTAAATTGCAAAACTATTCTTCTCATGCAGAGGGAATAATTTTCATCTATCAACCTAAAGGAAAGGCATCCATATGGTGGGATCGACTGATGCAAGTACAACGCCTCAAGGAGAAAAATATGACTTGGAAGGAATTCAAGAAGCATTTTGAAAATAAGTACTTAGCCAAGAGATACTATGACACGAAGATGAAAGAGTTCTTTGAACTTAAACTGGGCAGCATGACTATAGATGAATATGAGGAGATTTCTAGAGTTGTTGAAGTATGTCCCTTTCATTAAGGATGAGGCAGCCAATATCCAAAGATATTTGAGTGGGTTACCATCATTCATCAGTGATAAAATCCATTATGATGATCCCAAGACTCTGGAAGAAACTATAAGGAGAGAAAAATGATTATATGATCAGCAAAAAGGAAACCCTACTTTCCAAAAATCTTGTGAATAAAAGAGGAAGTTTAAGAGCGAGCATAGGAAGAAGGGGAAAAAGACACCATTTTTCAGAAATAGTCCTCAAGGACAACCAGATTTGAGAGAGCCCGGGATGGTTGAAGTAGGTGGGAAAAGGCCAAGGATGAAACCTATGCAATGTTGGGGTTTTAATGGAGATCACAGGTATAGATATTTCCCTCACAGAAAGGACAAGGTGAGAGTTGTTCACCATGTTCAGCAAGCAGAAATAGTGGAGGACATGGGTATAAGAGTACCAAGGATGTATGAAGCCCCGGACAACAAACAAGTTGAATTTCAATCACACATGATTGAAGTTGAAGGTATGATCAATAACCATGTCCTTACTATTTTAATTGATTCGGGGGCTAGTCATATCTATGTAGATCCTAAGGTTGTGGAAATATTTATTTTACTAAGAAGAAAGCATGAGAAACATTGGATGATGGAGCTGTCTATAGGAGCCAAGAGAAAGGTTGTTGAGTTGGTTAAATCATGTCCAGTGGGAATTAATGGATTGGGTACCAAGGCAGATTTGAACATCTTGTCTTTGAGATCATATGATTTATTAATTGGTATGGATTGGTTGGACCAACACCATGCCATATTATACTTCCATAACAAGGCATTCACTTGCTTGGATGAGGAAGGAAATCAGAGAATTCTAAGGAATTCCCATAGCATTTACTGTTTGACAAATCTAAACAATGAAACTAAAGAAGTGTTACATGAAGGGTTGTCAAATATTTGTAGCCCATATGGAGGAAGCATCTAAGGATAAGATACCCAATCTAGAGGATCATGTAGTCCTAGAAGATTTTGAATATGTGTTTAAGGAGGTACCAAGACTACCTCCAAAGAGAGATATTGATTTATCTATAAATTTACTGCCTAGAGTAGCTCCAGTATCAAAGACTCCTGACAAAATGAGTACACTAGAGATGAAGGAGTTGCAAATGCAGCTTGAAGAGATTATGAATAAGGGGTATATATTCCCAAGTGTGTCACAATGGATAACAATGGACCCTGAAAATATTGAGGCCATTAAAGGGTGTAAAACACCTAAAAATGTGACAGAAGTCAGATCCTTCATGGGTCTGGATAGCTAGTATAGAAGGTTTATTGCAGGGTTTTTGAGAATAACTCACCCCATTACTTCCTTGCAAAGGAAGGGGAAGAATTTTTAATGGACACAAGAATGTGAAAAGAGCTTCCAACAATTGAAGCAGTTGTTAACCAGTGCTCCAATTCTGAAGATTGTAGATCCAAATGAATATTTTGTGCTTTGAACAGACGCATGCAAAGAAGGACTAGGAGGATTCCTTAGTCAGAAAGGATTTGTGATATGTTTTGAGTCCATAACATTGAAAGAGAGTGAAAGGCTCTATGCCACTCATGATTTTAAGTTGGCAGCCATAGTGCATGCTTTGAAGAAGTGGAGGAACTACCTCATGGGAAATAAATTTGACTTGAGGAAAGACCATAATTCTCTGAAGTACCTATTTGATCATACTACTTTGAATTCTAGGCAGAGTAGATGGTTGTAATTCGTCTATGAATATGACTTTGATATCAAGCACATCAAAGGAAAGAAGAAAAAAGTGGTTGATGCACTCAACAAGATAGTGCATGAACTACATGTTACAACCATTAGAATGTATCAGAAAAATCTTAAAGGTAGATTTTTTTAGGCTACAAAACTTGATTTGCAGTACATGGAATTGGTAACTAAATTGTAGCAAGGTAAAATGCAGCAGAAAGCTAAAGATCTTGAATTGGGAATTGATGGAATTCTCTTGCACAAAAACAAAGTTTATGTACCAAATTATCTGGAATTGTGGAGTGTGATTTTAAAAGAGATGCATAATGTACCTTGTGCAGGACACCAATGATATAAGAAAACAATTTCAGTAGTCCAGAGCCATTACCATTGGCCATGTATGAAGAAAGAAATTGCATAGTACATTTCTAGATGTATGGAGTGTCAAAGGGTCAAAGCTGAGCATAGACACCCAACTATGTTTCTACAACCATTAACCATCCATGAGTGGAAGTGGGAAGTGGTGAAAATGGATTTCATCACAGGATTACCTAGAACAAACAAACAACATGATTCCATCATGGTGGTGGTAGATAATCTCATGGAGGCCGCCCATTTTATTCCATTGAAGACTACTCACAAGGAAACTAATGTTGTTGATATTTATATGAGAGAAGTGGCATGATTTCATGGAATACCCAAGACAATTGTGTCTGAAAGAGACCCAAATTTTACCTCAAAGTTTTGGAGAGGATTATTCAAGGGGTTTGAAACGAACCTGAACTTGAACACAACTTGTCATCCTGATTCTAATGGACAAACAAAAAGAGTAAATCAACTGATAGAAGATATGTTAAGAATGTATGTAATGGAAAAACCATCTAAATGGGAATATTATCTACAATTGGTATAATTTTGTTACAACAATGGGTATCACAGCATCACTGAAGATGAGCCTATTTGAAGCACTTTATGGAAGAAAGTGCAACACCCCAGTAAGTTGGGGCAACCCAACTAATAGGGAAGTGTTTGGGCCAGAGATGCTCATGGAAATGGAAGAGCAATTGTTAAATATAAATATGAATTTGAACGCTTCCTAAGATAGGCAGAAAATCTATGCATACAAAGGAAGAACCCATGGGGAGTTTAAAGTGGGTGATTATGTTTTCCTGAAGGTGAAAGTCAACAGAAGTTCCCTGAAGCTGGGAAGTTATTCCAAGTTGGCAGCCAGATATTGTAGACCATTTGAAATTCTAGAATGGATGGGACCAATAACTTATATTCTTTCATTTCATGCATCCATGACTATTCATAATGTATTTCATGTATCATTTCTCAAGAAGTATATATCTGATCCTAATCATGTGATTGATTGGAATGTGATTCAGGTGGAGCAAGAAGGTTCTTTGCAAGTGCATCTTGTGCACATACTAGACTAGAAGAGCAAGCAACTCCAGAATCAATTCATAAGCTTGTAAAGGTTTAGTGGACTTGGTACAGTTTTGAGGACATAACATGGGAGCATGAATATGCTATGCGGGTAGAGTACCGACATCTTTTTGAAGATTTTGGAAATCTTTCTTTTCTTGTGTAAATACGTTGCACTGAGGACAATGAACAAATAAAGGGAGGGGATTGTAACACCCCAAGGCTAAGACCCTGCTAAATTGTAATTATGTTTATAGGCTGGTGAGCCAAGTGTTTATAAGATGGAATACTTATGTTTTTATTAGGCCGAAGAGCCCAGATGTTGAGGCCAATTAGCCTGATTTTGTATATGTAAATACTCACATCATTAATAAAATTACATCATTGTGTGTAGATCGACCACGAAGAAAGAGATATGGGGGACTAAGCTCCACTAGGTAGGGAAAGGGAAGGGGATAAGTGTCTAGGAATAGGGGATAAGCTAGAGGGCTTACCTCTAAAGGAATAATATTATATTTTTATTTCCTAAAGGCTAAGGTTTAACATAACCTATGTTACACTGAGTTATTTGGGAAAGGGAACGAGTGTTAAGTGGAGATCATGCAACTTCAAGAAGACATGTGTCAACCTCGGTGCATGCAGTTTTAGGTAGGAAAGTCATCTCATTAGGGGTTCCCTGACCATTCTCGTGATGCTATCCACTATGGAGTTCAACCATACTCCCCACCGATGCACGCACTGAGACAGGGAGAGCCTTGACACAACCAACCATTGGCTCCATTGTCGATCTCTGCAACTTCTGAAACCCACACACCCATGTTATGAAGTTGATCATTGTTCCTTTGAAGAACAACATGACTGTGTAGTGTCTGAGCCATATTGTTCCTTAGCCTTTTCTGTTTCTACCCACATTTTCTTTGCACTGATGTGGCTTTCTCTCATTAACAGAGCCCATACCCAATTTTTTTTGTGGAGGCTACCCACTGGACTTAAGATCTGCATAGAAGAGGCAGGTTGTCAGGATTGTGAGCAACTCTCTCCCGGTGAGAGAGTGTGCTGAGGAAGTGATTTCTCATGGATGGTGTCCCATAGCAGCTATAGTACTCTGAGACTTCCGGTCTAGCATGTTGTTGAAGCCTTGGAAAGGAGGTGGAAAACTGATGGACTTGTGATAATGAAAGTGCACACTCCTGGGATGGGACAGGTGTGTGGGGAATGAGGGTCTGTGGGATGTGGGTGTAAGTATCTCATGGGATAAAATCCTTCCTGATGGTTTGGGAAACTTTCATGTTGTCCTTGTCAAGCCTATGAATCCCTTTTTCGATGGAGCTTAGTCCCAACTCGGGGGTGACCCACTGCTGAGCGTGATGAGCAGCGTGTTCTAAGGTTGGGAGGTTCATGGAAGGTTTGCATGTAGTTGGTGATCATCTATTAAAATATAAGTACCAAATCTTTGTTCTTTGTCTAATGTGTATCTTGAAATAAAGTTATAATGTTATTAGAATTGTTTGTATATATTTCATGTATGTTTTAATGTTGTTTCCTCATGAATAGGTGTATGGACAAAATGTTATAACTATTTAAATTACATTTGATAGATATGTATATAAATATATATGGTATCAAAGCATGAAATTTATTTGGTGGTATGGCATGGCCTATTTTTTTAAGGTCGAGAATGTCACAAAATGGTATCAGAGAAGAAAGACAAAGATACAGTTGTTTAGGTAGCGTTAGTTGGCAGAGGTTTGAGGGTTGGGGACATTACAGAGGACAACACAAAAAATGAGGAATATTGGACCAAAGGGAATAACATGCTCTAAGAAAGAAGGAAGACCAGTGCGACAAAGGGAAAAGGAAGCAGTGTGCAACAAGATTTGCGAAAATCCAACGCATATGTGGACAAACCTAGCCATGTTAGGGTTAGGGTTTTGGAGTCATATTGTAAGGGTTTTAGCCCAATTTTGTAGAACAAATAGAGGAGGTATAAGGTAGATTGAGGCATATTTTGGAGTGGTATCATATTTTTGTCATGGTATCTCTTTGGTGAGTGTATTATACTTCTTAGAGTCAATATTTTGATGAGCTATTTGGAGCTTAGATGGAGTTGATGTAACTGAGGGTCAAGTTGCAAGCTGGGGATCTTGGTGTGACACTAGTCCACTTCACTACACACCACTATTCACATGATGTAATGCACGTAGCTCTATTTTGATGAATAAGAAGAAATTAAAAAAAAAAATGTGGATGTAGCCCTAGGGGGGTGAACCACGATAAAACGCTATGCTACAATGTGTCTGAATGTCTTTGTTATTTCCGCACTTATGGTTAAATGGTTAGATGAATGAATGGTTTAATTTACAATGCAAACTATAAATATGTATGCAGAATGAATACTATGAATGAATAAAATAATTGTTCTGATGAATAGTATGATAGAATGCATGTTTAAGTACCCAAATCCTTCCATGACTACAGACACTTATGTCCTGCAGTCACCCATAAACCATCTCGGGTGAGACTGCGTTGTGCACTCTATGCGCGGTGTAGCCTTCTGGTTTACCAGAAAGGCCGATGGTGAATATGGTTTTTTTGGAGAACTAAGGTAGAACCCGGGTCAGACCATACATCCAACACATATCATCACTAGGAGTCACTTATAGATATGCTGTTAAAATCGAGCAAAAATTTAAGCAGCAAAACAAGTAGGAATTTGGGTCTACAAATATGAAACAACCAAACTATGGTCAAGGAAGCCCTAAATCACAGAGCGATCAACCTCAATACAACCAATCCAAGCCATATGAATAGAAGATTAACTAGAAGACAAAGAAGGACACTGGGAAGTGGTGCAACTTCCAAAACATCCCTTGGCACAACACCGATGAATGTCACTCGAAATAGTCATTGGTGGTCGAGCTCAAAGAAATATAGTTGAGCCCTGACTCAGACTATGATCTAGAAAATAATAAAAGGAGACATATAATTGATGCAGAACCCACTGCTATTGTTGCAACCGAAACAATCCAACCAGAAGAACCATAGATTCCTAAGGAGGGGGAGCACCTTTTCCATTCACAAGGTGAAGGGGACCTCATTTATTTTTATTGTTGATAGTGGAAGATAGAAGAACATCATCTCAGCAGAGGTCGTAAAGAAAATGTATTTTCCAGCAACACCACACCTGCATCCATACAAAATCGGATAGCTCCACTAGGGATGAGCTCTTCATGTCAGCCAACAATGTCGCCTCTCATACGACATCAATCCCTTCAAGGATGAGGTATTGTGTGATGTTTCCCCACTACAAGTATATGATGTTCTATTAGTCCAACCATGTATGTAGAGGTGTCATGATTTTTATGAGTCTCGACCCTGTAGTTTCATTGTTACTATGGGGGGTCATCCCTACATGATACCAGAGGTAGTTCCAACTACTGTACCAACAAAGAAGTGCCACAAATTAATCTATGATACCGAAAAGTTTATCCTCTTCAAAACATGGTCAAAAGAGAAGGAAAATAAAACCACAGCAGCCTCGACCCAATACCCTTCTATCCAGTAGAAGCAGATAAAAAATATTGTAGAAGAGCACCAATATATTCCTAATGCACCTACAGGGTTGCCTCCACACTTCCCATTCAAACCAAGTTATGATAAATCCCTTCATGTTCTTCATGATACTTCTTCACCAATAGATTCTTCCCACACTCTGGAAGATCATGCATCCATATTGGTTAAATATATCCAACCCCTCCAACAACAGTTTCATAACACCCTTCAACAATCTAAGAAAGACAAATTCTTCAGCAAGGCAAGAAACATACCAAGGTTCAGATTCATCAAAATATTCCTTGGTAATTTCACACAATGGATACCATTGATTCCTAAGGGGAAAGGATTTATCCAAGAAGAAATCGGTGACCACCCACCTATTCCACTGACTTAAAATAGGGGTTTCCACCTTGGCATTTTTTCTAAATCTTTTCAGGTCCTAAACTTCTAGGGCCATTTTGAGGCCCTAAACAACGTTTTTTGGGCCCTCTGCAGTCACACTAGAGTCTTTGGCTAGAGTGTGATGGAAAAATGTGTAGTCCATAGATAGGCATTTCAAATGATCTATCTTTCACCCCAAACAAAGACCGTATGCAAAAGTTACTCCCTTGGGAAGTTGATGTACCAACTACCCCCATCGAGGCCCACAAACCTTTTGGCTTTTCATGTTTTGGGGTTAGGGTTTTGGATTTTATTTATGTTGAAAATGTCTCTAGAGGATCATTTTAAAAATCATCATCTTCTTGTGAATGAGCGTAGCCATCACATCTCTTCTCAGAGATAAGTTGTCACCAATCTATTGAGTCGTTCACTATGTAATTTTACAATTTTTTTACATTCTCCCGTTAATAAAAATTGTGCATTACTGTATTTCTATGCTTATCACAATATATATGCATATTTCATTGTTATATCTCTTCCTTCATTTCATTCTCAAAATAATCTGAATCAAATTCTTTCACTCTACATGTGTATTATTGCTTTTAATACATCGATATATCTCTTAAATTTTTTTTTCTAGTGTCTATATGTATGGTTTCCCATGGTCCCATGATAAATCACTCAAAGTCCCAACTCTCTACTATATCAAATATTATTCATCTAATCAATGATCTTATTCTAGAATAATATATACTTATCGATTCTTCTATTCATTTAACATTTTTTCTAAGTTGTGCAAAGGTGAAGTGCTTCTCCATTGAACATTGTTTCTATGTTTTGAAAAGTTGAAGGGATTCTCCACTAGATATCCATACACATTCCTAATTGTTTCCTCGACATCTTCCCATGTCTTCAATATTTCATCCCTTTCATTGTTCTAGTACCATATAACTTCATGCATTACCTATGAATTGTTCCTAAAAGGAAATTAAGAGAAAGAGATATCTAGTGCCAAATTGTAGACATCCATCAAAGTATTTTTTCACATTTGAGACCTATATGACCTAATATTTATAGTTTGTCTCTTTACCTAGTTATCCTATCTTCATTGGAGTGCTCTTACTCTTCCATATGTTGAGTTTCCCATCAATTGCCCCCCCCCACAATTTTCCTCATCATTTTCTTCTCCTAACAATTAATCATATCACCCATGGCTCGAATATTTGTCTATGGTGACAATATTCTAGATGGATGCTTCTTTTATAGTTATAACCCTATCTCTACTTAAGTATGTTTCCCCCTAGAACTATTATATAAATTCACCAGTAGGGGAATCAATATTGATGACTATAGTGTGATTCTCGTTTTCATGACAATGAATATGAATAGATTAGAATGACCCCCAAATGTTGGCTACTGAATGTTCACTCTTCATAAATATCAACCATGTCATTGCTACATTACAATATTATCTTCCATTTATATCTCTTATTTCTTGGCCTAGACATTCATATAACTAGGAAAGCATGCATGCATCTTGTCTTTATCCATAAGTAGAGATTCTTTCCCTCGTGTTTGGGATTTTCCCCAATGATAACCTTAATTCACTCATAGAATAAGTAACAATTTAAAGTTGTGAACTTCAGCCTTATCTATCTTGATTGAATGTATAATTAAGAACCCTCACCCTTGGGATGAGAACTTTGTATTGATGCAACATAACTATGGACATACATAGCACAATGCAACACATTGTATCTCATTTGAGGTTTGTTTTAGCATATAAAAATGGTGCCAATGGAAATTTCCTATTTATGTTTTACTATTGAAGACACTTTTTCTTTTGCAAAGTACTATTGCAAAGATAGAGGAACATTTGTGAGAATAACATATATTTATTAAGGGAATTTTTCTCTATATATAATGCTTAGATTTTAAGGGGATCATTTTAAATTATTATTTTTCTTAAATTTTGAGGTGATTTAATAAAAATAATATGCAAAGTTTTCATAAAATAAATTAACCAAAGGAAAAATAGTCATTTGAATTAACATAATTGTGTGACATAAATTTTCCATGTTCTAAAAACATTCTATCTTGCAAAATTTCATAAATGTTTATGGAATAAATACTAAATATATATAAAGAATGAAGTTTCTTAAATTTCAAATGCTTCCAATTCAAACATAGAAAATTTATTCATTTTAATAAAATAATAATGCA
>JZKD02S1755069.1:0-14677 GCA_000966675.3 Picea glauca
TCCTAGGAGAAATATACATTTAAAAAACATTTAAAGTTCATTCTCATGATTATGTATTTTGTGAAATTCATCTTGATCTATTATGAGGTCTTAAATTTCCATAGGTTCTTATCCCCCTTCTTCTTGAACTTCACCAAAATTTCCATCTTGTGAATTTGTTGTAGTTTGATTATTGGAACTTGAGTTTGAATTATGTGGAATTGCTATTTCTTGATTTTGATTACCATGTTGCTCAAGGGAATCCAGACGACAAAGAAGGATTGCAACTATCATTTCTAACTCCTTAATTATATGATTCTCCTCTTCATTTTCCTCGATCCCATTGTTCTCCTATTATAGGGAATCAATTCATTGGGAAATCATAGCTACCAAATGCTCGAGAGTGGAGGTCCTCTAGATCTCCTTTTCAAAAGAATCAGTTCACTAAAAGAGGACTTTTATCATTTGGTATACATTTTTGAAATTTGTTGTATATTCTCTATGATGCATCCGAGAGCCTTCAAATAATTCTTCATGTCTTCATAATATTCTTTTTATTTCCCTCCATGAAGGGTCCATGGCTTGTTATCCTTTGATTTTCCTTTTCCTATGAGCATTTGGGTTATCCCAATTGGTAGAATTGTAATTAGATTTTTGTAAATACCACTTGTGAACAATTTTTTTTCCCTCTTTCCACCAGCAAGTGCGATTGAGAAAGAGGTCAATATTGAAGTGGATACCAAAGGGGAACTAAATTCTAACGGGCTTTAAATTGTTGTGGTTCATAAATTGGCTATAACGGATTTTCTCCCTCTTTCCTTCGCACCAAGGTTCAGTGAAATTTAAAGTACCAAGAGGCTTGGAAATGGGGTACCCCCAGTGCGTAATACTTTTCAAATGGGACCCAATGGTAAAATGCAGGTTAAACAGAGTTTGGGTGGGACTCACGGTTCCAGAATCCCAATTGAGATGGTTGGGAAAATTGAAAGGGAATTGATGACATGGGGGGGTTCTAAAATTGCGACACGATATCAACCAAAGAATTTTATAAGTTCTAGAAGGTGCAAGGAAAATATAGTCCCAAAGCCTAAGATCAAAAAAATGAGAACCCCCATGATAGAGAACCCTACACACAAAACAAGAAATACAAGAGAAACAAAAGTCGAAATTGGTGCAAAAATATGTGTGTTCCAAGATATTTATGAGGTAATGGAGATGGGCCAACGATTGGTCATATACTACCTTAAAGAACCAAAATTCTGATCCATACTCTCATCAGTTTGTATCATAGAAAATAAATCCATTGTTTCCTTCGTTATCCCAAATTCATACGCACTAGGGGAAATTTCGATGTGGTTCCTTTGATTGCTGGTATGGTTGAGGGATGGATCATTTAAGGTGTATCTTCGTGGATTTTCCAATCTATTTAATATTATCATTAACACTTATGGAATGGGGAAAGACCTTGAAATTCCATTTACCATTAAAATGTCATTACCAAGACTTGTTCCCTTCTTTGCTAATTTATCATCTTCTTTGTTCAGGTCACGCTTTACATGGAAGATAGAGTGTTTGTCAAAAAAATGTTGAGCCTCAATAGAATGGAACAAAACTCCAGAGAGAAAATTTTCTCCCACTTTAGGTCCCTTGATCAAGGCTTGAGTGATCAACATTGAATCCTCACATACAATAAGATTTTGAATTCCATATGAGTGTGCCAATATTAGGTCTGAGTAGAGAGCCAGTGCCTATGCTTCATTATTTGTTTTCGAACCTATTACCCATGAGAATTTGATGGCATAATGACCCCCAGTTTTTCATATTATGCCCCGCTCCTACCACCCCTGGGTTTCTTCTACAAGCTCCATCAATGAAAAGAATGTTGTCTCTCTTTTGTGTTATCCATTCCTTGAATTCTCCATCTTCCATCCATAAGACCCATTTGGGAGTAGATTTAATGGGGTTTTTAAAGACAGTTTGAGTACTTCCTTGTTTAAAGAGATGCAACTGAATTTATTCAACGTTGTCCATATGTTGATATTTCCAATGCACCTGATTTCTCATATATTCGGTTAGAAGGGCACAAGCCTTCAAAGCTGTAATTCTAGAGATTTGGGTTTCATCATTAAATATTTATTTGTTGTGAGCAATCCAGATACTCTAGCAGATGTATTTAGAGAGGGAATATTAGTATCTTTTGAAAATTGGATTTTCTTTGAAGCTCCCCATATAGTGACTACCCCATCAATTAAAGAAGTATGCACAACTTTGTGGCTAGAAAAACCTTTGTTCCAGACTACCCAAAGCATGGTTTCAGGTCTCATTTTCATGGTGGTGGATAATCTCTTCTTCACTTTGACACATTATGCATCGAGAGGGTCCACAAATACCTCTCTTTTTTATATTCTCTGCAATGAAGAATTTTTTATGTGTTATGAGCCAGCAAAAAAGTTGATTTTGGGGATCTCGTCACTATGCCAAACAATTTCCGATGTGCTTGATCATGGGTGACAATGATTCACTACTAATAAAAAGGAGTACCCATTTTTTATAGTATAATACACATTTCCCCATATGCGCTTGTATTTTAAACTTTGTTGGCGTGAGGCACATCCTTGTAGAGAGGATATCAACTTAGAGAATAAGGGAGATAGGTGGGGAGGAGGATGTGTATTGATCCATATCAACCAAGATTCATCCATAGACCAAGAGTACGTATCTGAGAGTGTTGAGAATCCTTGTATCTCCAGCCAATCGTGAAGAGGGAAAATAGGTTCCATTTATGCAAGATGATTCTATTCCATAATTTTGTCTTCCCAGGGTCTAATCTGTCGGTCGTTATCCGATATCTAATTCATCTTTTCACTAGCTATCGATCTCGCCTACAAGCGGAAGTTTGAATATAGGGGAACCATAATTGATTTTCGATGGATAATCCAGATATGTTACATGTGTACCAGTGAATTATTTCTTTCACGAGGCATGTTTCCACCAGGTCATGTCCCCAGTGACCAATCTCCACAAAACTTTAGCACCCGTTGCCAAATTCATCAGCTTTGGTTCCCTGATTCCCAATCCTCCCTATTTTTTACTATTTGTAACCTGATTCCAATTTACAAGATGGATTTGTTTTGGTTCGTCTTCCCACATTTCCAGAGGAAGGTCCTAATTTTCATAGAGATTTTTTTTTATATTCCTTTAGGGGCCAATATTTATGATCATTGATAAATGGGGAGAGTCGAGACAACATATTTAATAAGATTAATATTCCTGCAGGGTTCAACCATTGAGAGCCCCAATGGATGAGCTTCTTGCTGATTTTTCTAGAATATCATATCTTCTTGTATGAATATTGAAGAGACATGGGAATGCCCAGATATCAGAGGGAAGCCCAATTTTCTACAAGCGAGAATTGGAAGACTTTTTCATTTTCTCTCATAACTCGAGGTGGTGTATTCCATCCAAATATTTGACATTTTCTATTTTCATTGATCCTTCAGAAGAATCAAGGAAAGAGTTTAATATTCTTTTAAATATGGTTTCTATAATGATTGAAAATCCTCCCATTAACAAGGTTTCATTAGCAAACTGGGAGTGGTTCATGTTTTTCACTCCTCTAGTTATCTACATCCCTAGAATATTTCCAAGTTATATTTATTTTTCAAGATTCCTACTCAAAGAGTCATCCACTATAATGGGTAAGAGAGGAGAGAGTGGGCATCCTTGATGAAGTCCTATACTATCTTGGAAGAAACTTGTGGGTCTACCATTCACAAGGGGAGATATCCAATGATTACCAATGCAATCAACCACCCACCAGATGAAGGATGAGTTGAATTCAAACCTCTCCATCACCTGAAAAACAAAGATATGGAGAAAACGGTCAAAAGAGTTAGCCATGTCTAGTTTAATAACCATACCTTTACTTTTGGATTGTACACTGGAATGAATGTCTTCCTGAACCAACACATTGTTGTCTATTATTTTCCTTTTTTGCATGAAGCCACGTTGGTTGGGAGAGATGATCTTATGGAGGACTTTCTTTAATTGGGTGGCTATGATCTTGGTCAAGATTTTATAGGAGGAATTGAATAAGGATATGGGCCTAAAGAGGGTGAAATAGGTCGGGTTGAATTCTTTAGGAACTAAGGCAATGAAAGAGGTGTTATTATTTCCCCCCAGTTTTAAGTTCTAATGAGAGAAATGAAACATAAGTTTGAGATAATTTTTTATCAAGTTCCAAAAGGAGCGATAGAAGGAGATGGTGAACTCGTCCAGTCCAAGGGCCTTGTCTGGATCCAGGCTCCATATGGCTGAGTGGATTTCATCTTCTGAAATGGGTCTATTGAGTTCATAATTTTCTTCATTGATTATTTTAGAAGGAATATCCTCAAGCATGGCTTTGATATTGGATTGGGTGACTTCTTCTCTTTGAGTGTATAGGTATTCAAAGTGAGATATTGCAACCTTTTTTTATTTATGTGAAGTCATTCACTATGATTCCATCTTCCAAAGTGATTTTTGACTCATTATCTTGAAGTTGTTTATATTTGGCCCAATTATGATTTGTTTTGTGTTTTTATCTCCAGTTTGAAGTGATAATCTACGATATTTGAGTTGTCGGAACTCTTCTTCCTTTCTTAAGACATTCTAGTAACTACATTGAAGTTTGAGTTCCTCTTTCTGAATTTTAGGGGTGATCTCTTTGTTCTCTATGTTCTTTTGGAACTCCTCCAGTCTGTTATTTATCTAAAATTTTTCAATAATTGGGAATATGAAGGAGTTCTTGGCCCATAGCTTTACACCATGTTTGACCATGGCTAGTTTTTGTTCCCATAGGAAGACTGGGATCCCATGAATCCAAGTATTCCAAGTGGCTTCAATCAGCTCCACAACCTCTTGATGTTGAATCCAAAGAGGGTTGAATTGGAAGGGGAGGGAGCCAAAGTTTGGAATGGCTTGGAGATGAAGGGAGATAGGTTTGTGGTCACAAATTATGGAAGGAAAAATATAGGATTTAATGGAGGAGTTTCAATATAGGTTGTTGTTATGGAAAATAAAATGATCTAAGCGAACCACAATAAACCCTAGACCATCCCTCATGTTATTCCAGGTGAAGAAACCATGCTAAGGAGGAATGTCTAACAGGTCCCAATATGAGACAATATCCTCTAGATTGGTTTGAAAAGGGTCTCTACCAAAAATCCCCCCCCCCCCCTTCTTTTTAGTGAAATATATGATTATATTTAGATCACCAACTATTATGACAGTCTCTATTATTCATGTGCTCTTCAAGTTGGCGAGCAACCTCCAACACTTCGAGTTTTCACTTGGGTTTACCAGCATATATACATTTATTATTGTGATTATAGAACCGCTCTACATGTGATAGAACTTAGTTAGAATCCAATACTGATATTTAATATGATGTTCAAGTCTTAACTCATGTTTTCTCCATAGTGTGCAGAGTCCTCCCAAAGTTCCTTTGGCATCTTTAGAAATGAGATTACTTGAATTCCAAAGGATTTTTCCTAACTTTGATACTTCATATGCTTTCATCTTGGTCCCCCGAAGAAGGAGGATAGTAGGATTTTCTAATTTTATCAAGTCTTTGATAGTTAGGGTCTTTGGGGTGGTTCCTAACCCCCTACAGTTCCAAGAGATCGCAATCATTATTTCAAGGTATTTGAATGGGAACTCCCTTTCTTGAAAACATTTCCACTCCAGGGTTTCGTATTCCTGGCTCCCCCTCCTATCGTATTTGGAATGGTTTTTTGTCACCCTAGAAGAATGTGGTTTTTATCTTTTTCTTCCCGGACGACCCTTGAAGTTCACCGTCCTGATTTCTGAGGTAGATATTATTTTGAGTCCCGATCATATTTTCCCTCTTCTCCTAAGATCTTTGTATCTGAGTTGTATTTCACATCCGAGAATGTGATTTCTATGTTTTTGAAAGTGTCTGAATCTTCTAGACTTGGATCTAATGGATCGATGTTGGTTTCCATTAGAATTTCAGAGATGTTCATTGTATTTCCCTTGTGTTGCAGAGAAACAACACTATATTTATGGTTTGATTGAGAGTTGATTTGGATTGAAGGTTGATTGTTGGGGGTCATCCCAGTGCTAGGAATGATCTGAATTTCCTCCTCCACGTTTTCTTCCAATTACGATAAAGAGTCAAACTAGATCAATAGGGATCACCTTTTGTCAAGGGTTTACAATTCATTTCGTGGGTGATTTCAATTCAGTGATCGAGGGGCCTGAACACTCATTGGAAGTGTCGATTGCAGATTGAGAAATGTTCCCATTTACACTCATTTTTCATGATATTTCATTCCATTTTTATTCACACTCATTGCTTAGAGGAGTCATTTCGGCCTTGTTATGGCCGCAAAAACCTCCCTTTACTTTTTATTTTACAAGCAAAAGAAAAGGGTCCCCCTACTAAAATTTTAAACCTATTGTCTAATACTCTACTGCTTAAGCTTATTGTTATTTATTTTCCTACCTTGAAGGAGTTGGGATTTTTATCTTGATTGATGATTATCTTTGATGAGTGTTGATTATTCCTTTCGGTCTGATGATTTCAAATTTCTTCTTGATTCTTATTGACCTATGATGTTCATTGACATTTGTATGATGGAATTGATATGTTATCTTCGGACTTTGTGTTAATTCCAAAGAGCTTGATGATTCTATGTGGTTGCAAGGTTTGGTGTTCTATTGCATGTCCTGAATGATTTTACTGTTGATTTTTTTTTATTTCCTAACTCAATTTTTTCATTCTCTTGCTGACATTCTATACTTAATATCTTCCACTTTTATATTGCTACATGTGGATATTAATATTTTATTTTGAATTGAAAAATATACTTTCAGTACACTCAACTACAGCGATCATGTTATCACTAAATAAACCTAACACTCTTTTCTAAATTGGCTTAAATCCAGGGAATATATTGTTTATAGTATTGGAAAATATTCTTTTGATCATATGGTTGATATCATTCTTATATTTTGCAGGAGCAGGTGTGCAAAACCACTTCATCCGTGTGACCGCTCCAGCCTCGAGAGGCCTTTTGGGGGAATATATTGATCCTTGTCCACAACCTTGACCTTGAATCTTTCCAGGATTCTTATTATCGGGAAGCAGAGTACCTTAGCTTGCAGTTTCCTTGAGATCTGAAGTCCCCAAGGATTTTGAATCTACGTTTCCCGCAAGCCTATCCCTGAACCTTTTCAGACTAATCTATATTGAGTCCTTTTTTGTCTTACCTCTTTCCAAAAACCAGGCCTAAGGTCCATTCATACTCTTGATTGTGAGTCATTTCCATGTCATTGCTTGATGCCTATTCTCTATCTGTCGCATGCGTAGTGTCCTAGTGTAAGGACATTTTCCTTGACCTGATTAATTCTCGCTCCTCATGATCTGACTATGTCCGACCTTTGAGATGTGCATATTGAGTGGAATGGCTTGTGAAGTATTTCTGGTTGGATTCGATGACTTTTTTCCACTCGTCGCTACTTGTGACATTAAATCATCACATGAAGTGTCGTATACTTCATCTCCATTGATTTCCCTTTGTCGCAACTTAATCACCACATTCTTCATCGCTATAGGTCCTATCTCATCTCTATAGTGTCTAGTTTCTTAAATCCTACCTTATACACATTTTTCTAAATTACAGCCCCTAGGTGCAAAACCCTGACTAATAGAACCCTAAGGGGAAATGGAACCTAGACTTGTGTAATTTGGGATTAATTTTCTAACTTGTTATTCAATTTAATTTCATTTTATTTTACTTTATTTTTGTAAATATTTTATTTTATTTTATTTATTTTTGTAAATTATTTATTTTTATTTTTTCATAGTTTTACGAAACCATGTGGTATTGCCTGTGGTTTTCCCCATGGTTTTCCCTTAATATTACTTCAAGTATTTACTTTTACTTAAGGGAAAATTTATTCATGTTAAATATTTATTTTTTATGGAAAATTTTCCTTTTTACATGGATAAACTAATTTGAACTAATAAACAAACCATGTGTTAGTGTTTTGACTTAAATCTAGGTTGTAGTATATACATATTCACTTTAATTTAACTTTTTTTTTTTTCATTTTTAATTCTAATTTCTTTTTCCTTTTTTTTTTCTTTTTTCTAAACCCTAACTTGTACATACATTTTTTATTCTTTCCCCTTACCCACTAGAACCCTAATGCACTAACCCAAGTCCACACCTATTGGCCCTCACGTGGGCTTAATGATATTTCCATGAGAAATCAACGATCAAGCCATCAATCCTTAATTCTATGAACGATTTCCTATTTTCTAAGAATTTCTTTCTCCCTTCCCAAATGGCATGGGAACTATATTATCCTATTAATTTTTATTTTTTTCCGAAGGAAAAAAGCGTAAATTTTATTAAGAAATTAAAATTTACATTCTAAAGACTCTGAATCTGAAAATGATGGCTATCTTCTATGTAACTGGGGCTGCCTAGGCAAAGACCCCTTTTCCCCTTTTTTCAAATAAATAAAAAATATAACCGTTACAGTTAAAAAAAAAAAAATTACATTCTAAAGAATGCATGTGTAGACATGCATTTAGTTCACAAAATATCTTATAGATGTCGAACATGATAAACTAATTACTATTAAAAACAGTCTTTAGAAAATTATTTTGTCTTGGTTTTGGAGTTTTCCAAATGGTGTCTTTCCCAACTGACTCTTTTTTCGATTACTTTCATCCAACATGATATTTTTTGTATAGTATTTTCTTTGCATAATGAGCTTGGTTGATTTCTCTTTTGAGTTATTTTCTTACAACACCTTTAGTTTTAATTTCTAGGCATTGAATGCACATGTCTTATGCTATGTTGACTTAGTTTTTCGAGGATTTTCATCTATTATCTTGCAACTCTCTTCACCCAAGTTTCATCTAATTCATGGAAGCAATGGATATTCTTTCGCATTGTTTGGAAACATGTATAGACATTCTGGAAAACATGGTTATTTAAATATATTTGTTGATATATTTTTTAGAAAATTACTTGAGAATCAATATTTTTACTCCCCGACTCACTAGTCAACTAAAGACTCAAAACTAGCATTATCAATTATAAGAATTTCAGACCTGATACGTTTTTGAAGAGTATCTTTTCATCCCTTGAGTTTGTTGATTTTGGGTCACTCGTTATGGTTGCATTCTTGATTGGTATAATTTTTACAATGGCTTAATGATGTCTCACTTATCTCAAAGTTGAAATCATTCAAATCCTTGGGAGTTGTAAATACCTTGATGGAATATCTCCATGCAACTCCTAAGGATTTTAATTTTGAGTTGTTAACATCTATTTTAACCTCACCCATGGAAATAATTTTTAAGATGTGAATTCCTTAAGGGATGTAACTCATCAATCTATGGGCCCCACATTCTTCAGAATTCCTTGAACCCAAAGTCAGTTTATTCATAATCAGAAAAGATAAGCATGTTTGGGTCATATTGGAACATCTTATATTTGGATCCCTCCTCTTCATGAGCTTGTTGATTTCATTTTCTAGATTATATGTCTCATTATTTATAACGGAAAACCTATCTAGTAGAGAGACAAGCTACACACTCTTCTTTTCCATTTTGTTTTCTCTACATTCTATGTGACATGTGATCTCAAGGAAGTGTAATGCATAATTTTTCTATTTGAAACACTCTTGGGAACTTGAGATATCAGTTACATCAACTTTCCCATCATGCAAATCTTATCACCTATTAGAAATCCAATCTTACTCACTTTTTCAATTTCGATTTCCAATTATATCTTTCATTTTTGTTGGGGAAGTCAATCCATCTAGGTTGTGACCTGAGACCACTTGCACATTTTCAGAGTATCTTAATTGCTACCCTTTCCATCGTGATTTCCTCTTTCCTCTCATGGGTTGAAGTTGATTATATAATGTTTCACATTATTATCATTATCATTAATAGTCAGAGGAAACACATACCTTGAGGTGTGTTATCACTCTGTAAATTCCCAGAGGTTATTGAAAGGCAGAAGAAATTTACCAAAGGTAACTTTATCCAACCACTTCGAAACTGGGATCTAGCCCTGCCAGTTTCAAAGAGGGATCTCTCTATAAGATTTAACTTTGTTTCAAAATTCAGATATTAGGCTAGTTAAAATAAATAAGACCGATTTGTTTGTTTTTATAAAATGGATGAAATGTCTCTTAGGCATCCATTGGGCTATGGGGTCTGTTTTATAAAATTTTAGACTGACTAACAGATTTTAAAAGGTATTCTCACAGGGCAGGATAATGCAACTGTTGGATTCTTTATCATAAAAATGATGGAAAGCATAGAAGACGGGATAATCAATTATAACCAAGAAGCATTTAAGAATTTCTTAATTATAACATCAAAAGAAAACATTTAGATCATTTAAAGTCGGAAACAGAGTATACAAGGATAAATTCTACAACTTTTGCTACTTCCAAATGATCAGATTTAGAAAAGCAAAATGAATACTGAGAGAGATAAACATTCAACAAAGATGAGAAAACTTCACTAACAGCTAACACGCGAGAATCCTATGAAACATCCCTTTTATTACTGGTAGATATCTGATAAAAATTACAGTTCTTACAGCTTGCTTGGGCGTAAAGATCAACCCTCAATACTTCTAAGTTCGAAGTATTTATAATAAAAATTAGAAACGACCTTGTCATTAATGATTAGGAAGTGGCGGAATCTAGATCTAACTAACTAGATAACAAGATACAAAAATATAGGAACTGATGATGATTTGTTGTATCGTTCATGCTGATTTTGGGGAAGGTCATTGGTGAATCATCTGCGTGACTTTGACAACTCTATTTTCTGACTTGTATGAGACCCCTCATCCTTACTCAATCAATTCACGCATCTCATCCCATATTTTCTTACTAGGGATGGTAACTTTCAGTAGCCAGCAATAGATTTCGTCCATCTCGGTATACTTGGCAAAGGTCGGCTTGGTGAGGAAAATATATTTGACTTCGTGTTGAATACTAAGGTCTAGCTGCAAAGTCTCTAGGAATGCCTTGCCTATGATACTACCTTGTATTCAAGAAAACTTGGAACTGTCTTTGGCCACCATGGCAATCTTCTTCTTGTAGTCGAAAAGGGTCATTAGCTTATCATTTAGAACCAGCATACTAGGAAGACCTTTCTTCTGCAATACTTCAATCTTGTTGAAGAATCTTTGGACCCCGATATCCATGTTCTGGGCTTTCTCCTCTAGCTGCAACGTTAATCCTCATTTGGTCAGAACTCTTTTTACCTCGAAGATAGTTTCTATTATGTCTTCAACTTTCAGGTCTTCCAGATCTTCCATAGTTTTTGAATTCAGAAACTTAATGATTTCATTAGCTTCTGTGGGCATTTAACCCAGCTCTCCTTTTATCTTGTCGATGGCCTGCCTACTCCTCAGCACCATTTCATGTTGCTCAAACATGATTTGCACCATGGGTCATATTTCATTTATGGATTTGGAGATATCCGTCCAAATGTTCTCCTTATCCTCTACCAGTGTTTTTCCTCCCACTATTTGTTTATGAAACTGTTGTATTTCCTGCTTGATCTTTTTCGATGCTTGCCTCTCAATGTTGTAGCTTGTCTGGTAAGAATACTTAAGATCCTGGAGATTCTCAACCTCCTTTTGCAGTCTGCTGATTTCTGTTCCTTGTAGGGTCATTTCCTCCATTGATTTTGCTAGCTCTACAGATTTTTCCAGGGTTGTTAGTGGGGTGGCTAATGGAATTTGTGTTGTAGTGGTTTTTGATACAATTGGTATGCTAACTCTTGTGAGAGGAACTACACTCAGTGGAATGACTTCCATCGATGTTGATTGTTCCTTCTCCTTCAACAACCTTTCCAACTCTGCCTCCATTTCCTTTATCTGTACGTTATGTTCCATGATTAGCTTTAGCAATTCCTCTTTCTCCCCTTCTGTCTCAACTATCTCTTTAGCCTATGAGTCTTCTGTAGCTGGAAATTCCAGTTGCTTCCTCAGAGATGTGATGTCAGCATTCTTTTTCTTGAGCATCTCCTCAACTACTTTCACATTTGAGTGGTTATACCCAATCTTGAGCACCAACTCTTCTAGGGATTTTATCTTGTTGTCCTTTGCGAAAGAGGATATTTTCTCCAGTTTCAATTGGGTCTGAACATTGTTCAGAGAGACCTATAATCTCGCAGTAGTAGTGGAAGCATGAGCCAATGTGGAGAAAACCATTTCTCCAGTCTGCCTGTGCAGATCCATCTGGTCAGCTGGATGAACTTGTTTGGCATCAAATTAAAGAGACAACCTTTTGTAGTTAGTGATCTCTTTTGGATGGGGCACCTGTGCTTGCAAAAATGCCATGTGCATTCTTCCCTTTTTAGTGTCAAATCCAAAGAGCAACCTGTGTTGTGTTGTTGACGTTTTCTTCCAGAACTGAGAATAGGTGTTGTTGTTCAGCATCTGGTTTTTCTTCTTAATCAAATCATATTTTTCAAAAATGCCCATCTTTACAGATCCCTGTGGAGGTTGAGTGATCACAATGGTATCGTTCTAATTCTTTGAGGAAGAAGTAGACATCACTTGATGGTTGATTGAAAGAAGTGGTGTATGTTCTCCCTCGACTACCTTGGTAGACTAGGTCTCTTCCTCTCCAGACCTATGAGTAGTGTGGGTGGTTTTAGGCCTTTTAGTGTATACCTGGAAATCCTCTGCTGACAATTTAGTGACTGAAGGAGAGACCTCCTTCCTTGGTATTTTCTCCTTTGGTACCTTTGGAGTGGTAGTTTGTGAGATCATGTTTAAGGGAGACTGTTTTTCAGTGTCTTCCAAGGTGTTCACCTCCCACTCTGTATGGTTCACATATTTCTCAATTTTTGGTTTGATTATGTGAGCATATGGAGAGATTTTGTTCTTCGATCTCATCTCTACAATCATCCCACATGGATCATAGAGTCAAGTGAAACTGGTACTGAATTTCATTTCCTTTAATATTTAATCTACCTCTTCCCCAGCAGCTTGACTGTTGCAGATAAAAGGTCCTATCTTCCCTTTGATTCTCATCTGTTGTTTATTCTTCAGAGATACAAAATGTATATCATCTGAATTTATCATTTGTCTAATATACTCCAGGGTGAATATCCTAACAGGCAAATATGTCGGCAATTTGTATGGAGCTAACTCACACCCATATACCCTGATTTCTATGTGATTTTGATAGAGGAACCAATATCCAGTCTTGGTGAGGTCCAATAGGTCTACCAGTGAGCATTCTCACCACTAGATAGTAAAATTGCTCAACAAACTGTTTGAAATCAAACTCTGTGGAATTTCTTATGAGCAGCAAAGTCCAATATGTTACAGCTTGTGGTTTGTCGTCCTGGTCCATTTGCTGCATAGGGAAAGAGAGCATGTCCTCTTGAAAGAAGGTGAACATGTAGGCCAGTATAGAAGAGTACTGGAACATGCCCTCCGTGGCGAATTTGAACAGTTGATCATGGATTTTCTCGGCCAGAAAGGTGTTGTAACCAAACTTGATGGTGGCCTTTTCTTCAGCAAAAAACATGGATAGGAAACCCAATATGGGTTCATCCACCTATTCATCTGAAAAATATCTGAGTAGACAACATAATGATGAAATAATTTGGTTTCCCCTTTCTGAAAATATGGAGGAGTGGTAAGGGGGATTTTTCTTATGGAATTGGGCATCCTGGGGGAGGAACAACTCAAAAATCTTCGCTCTTCGGGGAAAAGACAGGTTCTGGTACATTTTTGTTAGACTTTCAATGATGAGGGGAGAATGGGATTCAGATCTAGGTATCTGCATCATTTGATCGATGGCCTCGGTTGTCATGGAGAAAAGATTTTCTCCATAATATGATACTATGTCTCTCTAATCGGGGAGGTAGTGTGCTTGGCATTTGAGGGCGAACTCTGGAAAATGGTGGACTTGGGGAAATAGATACAGGGGGAGATTGGACTCCTAGAGGCCAATATCATCACTTTGATCTATGAAGGTATATTTAAACCATTTTTACAATTCCACGAAGTCAAATTCACACCCGGTCTTTGTGATCAGGTAATCTTTATCATCTAATGGAATCCGGTCAAGATCGACACCAGGTGGGCGGAAAGGATTTTCCTTGACTTCTGACCTTTTGGATTTTGGTGCCATTGATTCAACAGGTACCTACACACTGAAAAAAAAGGTTAGTAGGTAATGGCTATGGTTGGGAAAATGGTTGTGAAGGCATGGAAAAGGAGTGTATTGTGCGTAAAGAGTGTGAGCAGTGCGTGAATGGTGGAAACAGGCTTAAATTTGAGTAAACAGGTATATGTTGGGCGCGGGGGGACAGGTTAGTATACTAACGGGTATGTTAGCCTGTAATAAATGGCCAACGGATCACTTGAAGTGTGAGGTGATAGGTGAAGGACGGGTGACGGGTGTATCAGGATGATGTGGAGGGCAGAGATTGGAAGATAAGCGAGTGAGACATGACCTGTAACAGGCGAATGGAGGGGACAAACTGACAGAGTTATGAGACGGGACTTGTAAGGAGGGGTAGTGGGATGTGACGTCATGAGGCGACAGTGGTATAGGAATACCGGTATGGCGGTATATTGGAGGGGGAATGTGGCAGTAACTGGTTTGGAGTGAGGGGGTC
>JZKD02S1755069.1:31757-57400 GCA_000966675.3 Picea glauca
GATATGGATGAATGTGATAAGGGCAGAGAGATGAATCCAATGGAATAGGTCTCAAATAATGGTGAAAAAATTTCCATACTTTTTTTTTACACCTGCGGAGTTATACTTCGGTTTGAAGAATACTGCAGTGATGAAATCCCCAAATGCTTAACCAGAAAGAGATATGTATTTACTTGGAAACCTGAACATAGTTGCGCGACAATAGATCTGGTCTGTTTTAATTTGTTTATGTTTCTGTCCCCCAAGGGTTAGGTATTCAAGGGTTCTATAGACAAGGGTTTTCCCTGTGCTATAGCTCTCTGATATACGTGCGGGGTCCAACAATAGTACTTGGCGCAATATCTCAGGGCACTAACTAAGGGGGATAGAACATACCCTTATTCGTACTACTTGATTACCCAGGTACTAGAGAGTATCTTCCCGAGTGTTGTTCTCGGTGACACTATAACAGTCTGGTGACCAATAGGTTTATCTAAAGAGGGCTTTGGGAAATCTAGGTCGATCCGTACATAGGTGCTGTCTGATGCGATACCACTCGAAGGGGTACCAACATGGGTTACAAGGGTGGCCAACAGATGTGCGCTTAAGAACCACTTGTATTTCCTACGTGTATGAATCCCTCAACCGCAGGTTTATGCGTGTAATGATAGATCTCTATGGTTTAAAGACGCTGGAATATGTCTCTACCCTGAAAAAACAATTCCCACAATTTCTGCCAAGGAAAGTGCTCTGATACCACTTGAAAGATACCAAATATAATAAATATGCAGAACATAAATAAAATGCTAGAAATGGAAGAATAACAGTAATATATCCAGCATAATCTCCACAATAACATAGAAATGATATAAGAACAACAACATAAATATCACTTTGATTTAGAAAGCAATGTTCACAGGTCTCTTCGAGGGGGCAACCTCCAATCGAGCAACACTCTGTTACAATAATCTCCAAGCTAGGGTTTTCATACCCTCGACCCTTATTTATACTAAATATGTCTATCAAGAGAAGCATCTAGAGGAAGATCCTTCTAGAAGTGAAAACTTCTATTAGGTCTTATTACATCCGCCTTATTCTATTTTGTTGAAAGGCCTTATTAATATTGACCTTTATTACATCAAAATATATTGATCTACCTATGTGCGGGTTAGGACCCTAACAGTGTGTGGCTATGCGTGCTAAAAGTTTGTGATGTGCAGTGCAAAGTGGTAATGCATGGAAAATATTGGTGCGCGGGTGTGCACACTTAAATTTGGTGTTGCACGATGCAAAGTGGAAATGCGCAGAAAATATTGGCGCGCGGGTGTGTGCACTTAAATTTGGTGTTGCGCGATGCATAGTGGTAATGCACGAAAAATATTGGTGCACAAATGTGCACACTTAAATTTGGCGCTGCGCGGTGCAGAGTGGTAATGTGCGAAAAATATTGGTGCGTGGGTGTGCACACTAAATTTAGCATTGCATGGTCGGATTGAGTGGTGCATGCGTAATACTAATGCACACGGTGTGCACACTAAATTTAGCATTGCATGGTCAGATTGAGTGGTGCATGCGTAATACTAATGCACATAGTGTGCACATGCATAATAATGACGCACGTGGTGTGCGTAGTATTGACAGAGCGTAGAGAAATTTTGTTGGTGCGCGGACAATGTGGGTATATGTTGTCACACGACTGTTTAATTAATGGTGCACGCAGATTACTGATGCACGGTGGGGGCATACTAAACTTTGGCATAGTGCAACGGGTAGAGTGCAATGCATGCAGAATATTAGCAAGTGACACAAAAATTGCGCGCAACAAGTATTAGTGCATGAACCAAAATTGTGCGCGGTGGATATTGGCGTGTGGCACAAAAGTAGTGCGCACCAGTTATTGGTGCGACAAAGAAGTGATCCACATTTGTTATAGGTGCGTGGAGAATGCACTACCTTATGGTGTTGCTACACATGCTAAATATGTGTGTAAATGTTCAAATTGGTGCATGCGAAGTTGTTTGGATGGTCTACAACAACAGAAAACTAGTGAATTTCTGCGACATTTTATATTGTTTGAAGGTCATCTTTTTGCAGCGCGTTTTTGAGGCCCTAAACAATGTTTTTAACTACTCAAAAACCCCAAAAATAGAATGAACCAAGGTACATGTTGTCTCTGTAGCTCAAATGAAAGAGACCAGAGAGAGATTTCTAATGGTGTAAACCGTTCACCAAAAGGATCTTTTATGAGGAAATTACAGGACAAATAGTGGAGGGTAAATTTTAAGACCCAACTAACTTCGAAGGGCCATAGCTTTCTGCTTTGGAATCAGATTGAGGCACAGGTGTTATCCATGATTTTGGTCATCATGATTCACGCTCTTCATTAGAACTTTCTCCAAAGAAAAGTTACCTTTATCTCTTTCCAAAAATCATAGTTTTGAGGAAGGTTCGCAGGCTATCAATACATTTTCCTGCGAAAATGCGTGATTCTCGCAGGCTGCCTTAAGCCAGGGTGCGATAAGTTCACACTGTGCCTAAATTTTAGGGTGCGAACTCTTTCTAAAGGAGGGAAAAAGATAAATTCTCAAACCTTCTAGAAGGGAATCTTCTAGAAAGATGAGATGGCATTCGAATGGTTATCTAAGTACTGGCTTTCCTGATATTTTGGGATCATTCCTATCCTAGTAACTAATCCATTCTCTCTTATAAATTGATGGGTTTCTCATGGAAAAGGTTGGAAGCAAACTAGCAAGAGATTTATTGGAGAATTAGTGTAAGATTTTATGAAGGACTGATGCTACAGCAACTAGAAACACCAACAAGGTTATCAAAAGTGGTTGATCTTCTTCATGCATGAGCAAGTGTGTGTGTCAGAGCTAGGAGCCATCGAAAGGAGGTTTACAACATCAAGGCTTAGGTTGTAAGTCTTACTTTATATCAATTTAATACAGTAATATGTCCCTTTCCCATAAAGCTAATGTCACTTTATTGCATAACTCCTTGATCATATGCATAGATTAATTATTGAATATATTGAATTGTCTTCACTTCGATTGGTTTGTACTGTTGTGATCTGAACGGTGCAAGAGAATTGGAGCGAAGATGGAACAACAAATACCCAAGGAAGCGATCACTAGGTATGTTCATGATTCTTGCCTCCTAGTTCATTCAACAACTTAAATCTAGGGAAAGAGTATTATTCTGTCCTGCTTTGTTCTAGATCCAGGTGGATCTAGGGAGATCGGTTTGTGTCCGCACTTACAGATTAATCCTAAAACAACAGGACAAGTCTATGGAAAGATATTGAACCATATAAAATAGTCCTAGAGCTGAATTAAAATTTTGGGCATATTAAAAATGTTTAAGATGGAAAATAAGGCACCTGTAGCATTCTCGACCAAAAACACTAATTGGCCTAGAAATTCAACAGGTTGTAACTAGGAGCCCAGAACCCAAAAAGAGATGAAACTTGGACATACTGTCCAAAATATGTATATTAAGAAACCCAATTGAGATCCTACTAAAAATCCAGTGGAGTAGGTGCAAAAATGCATAATTACAACATAGAATTGCACCAAGTTGAAGAGTGAACATAAACATTAATGCACAATTTTCAAATGACCATAACTTTTTGCTCAAGACTCAGAATTGAGAAAGGGAGAAGTCATTAGAAAGGTATTGGAGAGAGAAGTCTAATTATCCACCCAGAAAATTGATTTGGGAAAATTTGAGCTCTCAACACACCCTAAAATCCTTATGAAAGTTTATCACTTTTTGGGTACCATTTGTTTTCTTTTACTGTCTAAATTGATTTCACTTTGGGGAATGGTTTTTTTTTTGTTTTTTTTTCATGAATATTATCAACCAAGTCGGGTTTTTGAACTTGTTATATGAAACCTTGTGTCTAAAAGAACTTGACATCCTAAGTAAGAATCTGCAGCTAACACAACACCTTACACGCTTATGTTCGGCGTCAGTAAAATTCAAGTAGGTAAAGTGGCCACACAGTTACACTAATCGTCGATTGATAATGCACCATCTGTAGAAGGCAGAGTTGGTTTGCGTGAGTTATTCACCATGAAGTTTCAAGAGATAGTTGATCCCCATCGGTGTCGACAAAATACGGGAAGGATAGACATTGACAAAAGTCGTAAAGAAATCACCGATAGCTGATTCCTGATGCGCTTTATCGAGGTCGGGGAAATCTAGAAGGGTTAAACACATTTCTTATGTCTCTGGTAAACATATCACTGATCGTCGATCCACGATACACTTTCAACATCGAGACGTTTTCAAGAGAGTCGATCTGGGAACACTTGGTTAAGTTTATCGTCGATCGTCGATCCTTGATACTTTTCGGCGTCGGCAAGATATGATCGGGTTTTAGAACATGTAGCTTAAGGAAATTCTTGATTTTGATGAAACACGAGTAAATGAAGATGCCTATCTTGAGTGCCACATGTCTTTATCACGTAAGGGTGTTGTATGACCTAGTTTCGTCCCGAGTCATATTAAGGTTGTCTATGTCCTAGTCACACCTCCTAGTCATATTTTCCATGTCATCTTTGTACGACAAGATCGATCGACGTCAGAGATTTTGCAACAAGATATCAACGAAAAATGTTCAAAACAAAATCCCTACCCCCGACTCACCAACTGGACTAGCGAAATGATGGGATTTTTTTGGCATAAGATATGATCAAATTCTGACATTTAATGGACCAGTAATGCTTCATCCCGCATTTGTTTCTACCTCGTGCGTCGATTTAACAACAAAAAATTGAAATCACCGATAGGCCACGTTACAACTTTCACCCGCGTCGTCAACCCACAATCAAGTTTAATTTTAAAATGTCTTTGAAGATCTGGAGGCAGATTTAATATGACTAGACTCATAACCTAAATTGAATGGATGATGTGACAAGGTAATTTCATCCCTATTTAAACCTATAGAACGACTTTGAAAAATTTCATCCTACACACAAGTTTGAATTCCAGAGCACCCGAAGAAGAAAAGCAAGTGTCTCAAGACTGTGTTGATTCTTAGGTTATCAAGACCAAGTTAAATAAGAAATAGAGGTATGTGTTCAAATTTGTCTATTCGACGGTCGTGATTTTCTATATATACATCTCATTTCTTGCACAGTCTCTAACTATTTTCTAAGCTGCAAGGAAAATGCCTCTGAGAAATCTCACCAAGCAGTAGAAAGGATAAATTACATCAATGCGGTTCAAAAGGCCCGAGGCGCTGAAAAGAATGACATTCAAGTGCTGAGGGATAACAACATTGATCGGATCAGGAAACCGACTGAATATTGGGTAAAAATGGCCCAGGTACATTAGCGGGAGATTCGTTAGAAGTGAGTTGACTGAGAAAAATAGTTGGAAAAAGATTAATCGGGAGATGAAAGACATCGGCCTCCCAGAATTTGGCTCACCCAAAGACTTTGTCGACCCGCATGACATAGTCAAGCAACATGCAGAACAAGACTCAACATGGACAACATAGATAGAAAAGGTGATGAGCATGGTGTCGGGTCAAGTACAACAGTTCATGGAGAATCCGATTAAGGCTCGATAAGTTTTGCAGCGGTTGAGTGTTAAAATGATCAAGTACAGAGCACAGAAAATGGAAGTGAAAGAGATTCTTTCAGCTTTGATGGACCAGCACAGGTTCCCATATGCCAACACATGCGAGCGAATCTTCATCAAGTGGTCGAAGTATGAGAAGCGTCATCCACTTCAGTAAAACCATTTGATGATTTTTAGAGAACAAAGAGATGAAAGCGCCATGTGGAGATATTTTGTTTTACTTACTTGCACTTGTAATAGTTATTTTTGGTTAGCGATTCATTATAAATAAGAGGATTGAAGTTTTAGGAAAGGTTGATGGTTTTGGCAAAGAACCTCATTTTTGGAATTGTAAAGAACTATTTTTGAACTACCTTAATTGAGAAGTCTTGTTTAGGACTGGAGACAAACTTTTGTTTTTCATCAAAGGCGTTGCGCGATTGGATTTGAGGAGGAATTACTTCCAACTTTATTTCATGAATTAACGATGTAATGAGTAATAGTTTCTGAATCTATTGATAAGTTAGTTGTTTTGATATTTTTTGTAGTTCTTGTCTCAAATGATGAAAGAAAATCGTTGTGTTAATGTGTGATTAATGCTAGAGCTAAGGAAACTATTTTTCTTTCCATCATTTTATTGCATGTATGTTTTATTTTGATAATTGTATCTCATTCAATATTTGAAATACCAACAAGTTAATGTATTAGTACTAGGCTTGTCACATGTGTGACTATCTTTATTTGCATGCTTGAGCACTATGGTTATCCCAAGCTCAACCTTCTTCAATAGTTAAGAACCCCCCTTTTTACCAGCTGGTTTATACCAGCACACGTCTTTAATCCGACCTATCTAATAAAAGAAAAGACAAAAAGAGAACGTTTAAATTGAAGGAGGAACTTTCATAAGAAGATATCATGTCAATCACTACGTAAAGCCCATCGATAATTTGGACGGATCGAGATATTTGGAGAACCATTCCACCATCAAAAATTGCAAAGTCTAATTGGGCCTCCATGGCAGGTTTGGTTCCTTTTGTTGAGTTAAAGGGGATTTAGGACCCCTCAACAGAATTGTCACTAGAAGGAGGGTTGTTGAATGAATGGCTAATAATATTTCTGATATAATATTTCACATAGCCTAAAGATTCAAAACAACCCACATGAATGGCTAGTCATTCTCAAGACAACCCACATACACTGATTACTCTTGAAACGAGTAACTCACCCCAACAAGAGGAATAACAACTATTTCTTGAAATACCTTACGCTCTTCCCCACGAGGAGTTGAACCATTTTGGAAGAATCACAAGAGATTACGCCAAACAAATTGGATCATTACCCTTAGCTCTATTAGTTCCTCGTAGAAAAACATTAAGAAGACCAGTGGTCGACACCCCTGACCAAGTTTCTTTTCACACAATAGAATACCTGATAGATTTCGTCCTCACTGAGATCGAACATCCCCTTAATCCAATCCCCAAAACACCAGCTGGTAACTACTTTGAGCCCGACGATTTTGAATATGATGAGGAAGGGTTTAACTCAGATCACTCAGTTTCAGAGTCGGATGACATGGATAATAACAATGATCATAATGAAGAAAGGGGAAAACCACCTCAAAATAATTAACCTTGGTTGGCCAGAGATGCTCTGGAAGCCTCAGGACGGGTACATAACCTCCCTCGACATCCAGAAAAGTTACTCACCAAATTTGACCCTGAAACCTTTGGATTTCCCGAAGACCATATTAAGAAGTTCATACTAGCTATTAGACTGATGAATGTCCAACATGAAGACATAGTATGCAAAATTTTCCCCTATACCTTTGAGAATTTAGCCTCCACGTGGTATTTTAACTTTACTATAGGGTGCATAACTAGTTGGATGAAGTTTCAAAATGAGTTTTTGGACAAATTTGTGGAAGAAAACACTACAAGAGCTTTAATGGATAAATTGTTCACCACCACCATGAGTTCAAAATAAAATTTTAAGACCTTAATCAACGATTTACCACTATCCTGAACAAATTTCAACCCGAATTTAAACCCACTCAGGAGTTGCAAATTGAGGTATATGCTAATTCTCTTCCTGCTTCTATTTCCATGTTTGTAAAGAGGGCTTCCCAGCATACCCTAGCTGAAAATTTTGAGGAAGACAAAACAATTGAATTCCAAATGAAGGGATGTAAAGAGGGTTAGGTATCACTAGTTAAGAAGGAAGCTCAACCTCCACCCAGGAGAGGACTCTTGTTGACTAGACCCCCAGGGAAACAAATAGAACAAGGTCTTGAAAATGGGAGTGGAGACATAGAATACCTACAACATATGATAAAGAAATTTTCAAATGAAATCGTAGACATGAAAAGAAGTGTAGGGGAAGGAAACCAAGGCCAAATTCTTTATAAACCCTTTTTTAAGATAAACCCAATGTTTAAAGCAATTGAGCCTCCCCCACCAACTTAAAAATCGACCTGGGAAATGTAGCATCTGACTCTTTCTGTATCTATCATCAAGAGAAACATTCCGAAAGAGACTATCCACAATGGGTGCATGCCATGAATTTGATGGAAAATTGGTACCTAGACAAAGTTTCCCTTATTGAACAATCAAGGGGCTCAACGGTAAATATTGCAGATCAAGAGGAATTTGACCCATCAGAAGAAACAACCATGTTGTTTTGGAATCTTGACTTGCCAATGCCTTCCGATGATATATTTGAGGTTCAAGAACCACCCACTGAGGTTTTGGCTGTGAAAACGCGAAGTAGGGGTCAGTCAGTCTCAAATGACCTTACCATTGCTCAATCTTTGAGAGGAAAACAAACAACCGATCACCCGAAAACACCTTTTGTCTCCCAAAGAAATCCTATAAACATCCATACATGAGAATCACCCAAGATAGACTACAACATAGTAGAAGATTTAAAAAGATTGAAGGAAAATGTATCGGTCATGGACATGTGTATAATTCCCCAACAAAAGGAAGTTTTATTACAAGCCTTGAAGTCAGGAGAAAACCCTATAACAAGCACTGACCAAGGGGAAAATCCATCTCCCACAGATCTAAAAAATAAACCAAATGTGAATGCTTGCTCTGTAGATAAAAAAGGAAATCCTTTCGTCCCACATTTCCTTTTAACATTTGAAGTCTTCAACCAAAACCTCCATAATTGTTTAGTTGACTCAAAGGCATCCTCTAATTTCATGCCATTATCTATCTGCAAGAAATTAAATGCAGTCCTGCTCAAAAGTGATAAACACATTATACAACTGGACAAGACTTAGGTAAAAATTATTGGGGAGCTCAAGGATGTCATGATTAGAATGGATACACATCCAAAATTTGTTGAAGTGATTGACATAATTGTAGTGGATATACCAGAAGCTTATGGACTGCTACTTAGTCTAGATTGGTCTGAAAAGTTGAATGGATACTTTAGCATGGACTGGGATCACCTTTGGTTTCCATTAAAGGGACACACAAACATGATTAGGATCGATAGGGAAAGGTATATCAAACATGTTGTCGTCAATTTAAAAGCCTTCAACAAACCCTCGCTGACAGATTCCCCCGTGCTAGGAAATTATTCCTACAATCTTGATTTCAATTTCTCCCCTCTCTCATCTGATGTACCTCTTACTCAAAACTATGAAATGGATTTTCAAGTAAATCTACTAGTAGGGGCAAAAGAAACCCTCTTCTGTCAAGAACCTTTGTTGGAAACCCCAGACAAAATAGGTGGAGAGGAGGAAGTTAGTAGGCATGGAGAAGCTGATGATTCTCACTCAGAAGTTTCGTCCTTGTCCTTTGATGGGCCTAAATCACAAGAAGAGTAGATATCGAGATGTATTCTCACTGACCCAAAGGGGAAATGAAATTTCCTATCCTGCAAGATAGAATTTGAATGCACTAATAACACTGTCGAGTATGAAGCTTTAGTGCAAGGACTAAAGAAATCCATAGACTTAAACGTTAAAGAACTAAAAGTTTTTGGGGACTCTGAAATTATCGTTAGGAAAGTAAAGAATAATGTACATTGAAACTCTCCCCACCTAAGGAATTATCAACAGGAAGTGCATAGGCTAATAGAAAATTTTGAAGCCTTCAATGGTTACAATGATCCCCAGAACAAAGAATACTCTTATTGATTCCCTAACCATTGTTGCCTTGAAGCTATCCCCTTTAGAAGACTATGAAGCCTCCAAGTTCACTATGGAACTACTCTACAAACCATCAGTGCCCAACAATGTTTCTAATTGGAAGGTCTTTGAAGGAGATGAACATATTATAAACTTCCTAACCAATCAGGAAAATTTTAAATACCTAGTTATTGACGATGAATTATTCCAAGAGAAATTAGTAGAAACTGATTCCCATGAACAAATATGTGAGACAAATCACTCTAGTAACATACCAAAGTTTCACACGATACCGAAAGGGGTAGCCAATTTGGAAAACCTCTTTGATTTAAGGAAAATATTTAAAGGGTCAACAAACACAAAGACATGGATCTCATGTCCCATGTATGAGACTATAAATCTAGGAACTCCGGAAAACCCTAAGAATATAAATCTAGGCAAGACAGTGTCTAAAGAAGAAAGGAAATCCTATCTCAAACTTTTCAGATAGTATCAAGATGTTTTTGCATGGTCCTACCAAGAGATGAAAACTTATGACACTCGTATTATTCAACACACAATCCCGTTAAAATCCAGAGTAAAACCCTTCCAATAGAAGCTCCAGAAGTACCACCCATCTCTAGAACCCCTCATGTGTCAAGAGTTAAAAAAATCACTAGATGCTAAAATTATCTTTCAAGTTAGACAATCTACATGGGTAGCAAATTTGGTTCCTGTTAGGAAAAAGTATGGGGAAATCCGCCTGTGTGTGGATTTCAGAAATCTCAACAGAGCATTAGAAAAGGAAAACTATCCAGTCCCACCGATGTAACAACTCTTGCAGACTGTGTCTGGTTCTGATATTTTCTCCCTGCTAGATGGTTTTTCAGGTTACAACCAGGTTCTAATTTTAGAGGAAGATCAATTGAAAACTACCTTCCGAACCAAGTGGGGAACCTTTTCTTATAAACACATGTCCTTTGGGTTAATTAATGCAGGGGGAAACTTCCAAAGGGCCATGGACGTAGATTTTCAGGGATTGATCAACAAGTGTGTAGTAGTATATTTGGACAACGTAACTATGTATTCAAAGAACAAAGAATATCACATCCAACATCTAACCCAAATTTTTGAAAGGTGTAGAAAATATGGTATATCGCTAAATCATAAGAAAAACATGTTTGGTGTCGAAGAAGGGAAATTACTAGGTAATTATATCTCAAGAAGGAATTTGCATAGACCCAAAACGAATCAAGGCAATATCTCAGCTTCTCTTACCCCACAACAAAAAGGTTATGCAATCCTTATTTGGGAAAATCAATTTTGTGAGGAAGTTCACCCCCGAATTCGTTGAACCTATCAAACCCTTACAAAAAATGACCCACAAGGATGTTGAATTTAAGTGGGATGACGAACGAAAAAATGATTTCAACAATATTAAGACTGGAATATCTCAAGCTCCAGTGTTGCGAAGTCCTGAATTTAGCAAAGAGTTTTTTCTTTATACTTTTTCCTCCGACCAATCTTTAGCTGCAGTATTAACTTAGAAGGATGATGAAAACAATGAGGCCCTGGTCTCATTTATGAGCACTAATCTCCAAGGGGCTGAACTGAATTACCTTACTATAGACAAACAAGATTATGCGGTATACAAAGAAGTAAAACATTTCAGGTTTTACATCCTAAAAAATCACACCAAATTCATTGTGCCTCATCCTGCATTTGGATCCCTATTCACTCAATAAGATATGGGGGAAATAAGAGGCAATTGGATGGTCATGTCCAAGAATTTGATCTAGATATAAAACTTGCCAAATTGGTTAAGGGACAGGGATTGTGTAAACTGGTCGCTGAAGCCCAAGACCAAGTAAATGAAGACTCAGGGTGGGAGAATGAATTGGAATTGTGGTGTAGTGAAGCTTTATATGTTCCCCCAGGGAAAG
Organism: Picea glauca; assembly: GCA_000966675.3. Classification (NCBI taxonomy): domain Eukaryota; kingdom Viridiplantae; phylum Streptophyta; class Pinopsida; order Pinales; family Pinaceae; genus Picea; species Picea glauca. The sequence continues at coordinate 43,368 of JZKD02S1755069.1, forward strand.
AGTCTTGGTACAGAAAAATAATTTATCTCCTTCATCACAGGATGTGCCCAGAAATCCTAAAACCTAAGGAAAGGATAACTCTTAGACTAAAATCAACACAATATTGCCTCATAAATTCGGTGCTCTTCCGCGTAAATTATGATGGGGTACTTTTGAGATGTCTCGAACATTAGGACGCAGACAAGGTTCTAAAGGATCTCCATGATGGTCTTGTAGGTGGACACTTTGCAGGGAATACCATCGCTCACAATATACTGAGAACCAACTATTATTGACCTACTCTGTTTAGAGACGCTCATACATACGTTATAAACTGCAAAAATTGTCAAATAAGCACGGGGAGGGAAAATAGAGTAGTTGTCCCACTCCAACCAGTGGCCATATCCTGATGATGAATCCTGATTCAGATTCGAAACTTCGACGACGAAATGATACCAACTGTGGATTATCCGAAAAACATATGCGAAAATCCTCACCACAGAAACTTAAAAACAGGATAAATTAACCCGAGTTCTGCAAAACAACATAGATACATACTAACTTCTATGAACTATTTCACGAAATGGGCAGATGCCATCCCTCTAAATCATGTAAATGAAAAGGTGGTAATCCAATTTATAGAACAACAACTGATCACAAGGTTCAGTATGCCTTCCCTTCTTGTTTTTTATAATTCCTCTTACTTTTCTTCCACCCTATTAACAGATTTTTCTCTATACAAAGGAATCATAATCAGATACTCTGCAAACTACTATACACAGGGGAATGTAGTGGCAGAATCAACCAATAAGAACCTAGTGAGGATATTGAAGAAAAGAGTTGTAGACAATCAGAGAAATTGGCATAGTTCACTTCATAATTCCTTATGGGCCGATAGAGTAACACCCAAGGAATCTATAGGGAACTCCCCATACTTTCTGGTATACATACAAGAATCCATTCTCTCGAACGGGATATACCTTCCATCTCTTCAGCTTGATCAGAGATCTAGAGGAAAACCCTCATTAGTTATTCAACAGATAATTGAGACCCTCCTTGTTGGGTATTTGTTATATTCTTTGCATGAGTAGTAGTGTTTGAGCATATGTGCCGAGCGTGCATGAGGGTTCGGGGGCAACTCCCCTGATAATTTTTTTTGCCTCGAAAAACATGTCACATATTTTTCTACCTCGGAAAATGTGTCACATATTTTAGGTGGTTTTTCAGCACATGGTTTCTTTGCCGATGGTTTTTCTATTTACGGTTAAGGAATTAGGGTTGTTGACTAATCCAGGTCATTGGGTTAGGGTTTTGGATGCCGCTGGCTCCTATATGTATATTGTATTGTAAACAATGTAAAACAATGAATACAGAGAATATGTTGGTTTTCCCGGTTTGGGTTTCCAAGGGAAAAATCTCTGTGTAATGTTTGTATTTTCCATTATATCTTTCTTGTTCTTTTACCAACTATCTGTTTGCAGTAAATATTGTACAAGGTTAAAATATACACTCCTCATGCTATAAGAAGAAAGGGAGAAAACAAAATCAAAGTTCGTCGCTCCTCAACATATAGTTAAAAGGTGGTTCAACAAGCATAAGGCCAGAGAGAAGAATTTTGAAGTAGGAGACCTAGTCCTGAAATGGGATAGAGAAAATGAGTCGAAGGGAAAACATTCAAAGTTTTAGAATCTATGGCTTGGACCTTTCTAGGTAGCCGAGAAACTTGGGGCAGGCACGTATTGGTTGCAGAATTTGAGGGGAGAACTCAATGCCCTCCCAGTGAATGGCCAAGCCCTAAAAAAATATTTCCATTAAAAAAACAAATGTGTGTGTTTTTATGTTATTCTATTTTTTGCAGAGTCCTTTACTTTTTATTTTCTTTTGTATGGTATTTTTGCGCTTTAAAGTTGTGTTCTGCAAGGCATTGGTTTACCTTAATCAATACGGTGTAGAAAAATTTGTTCCTGACTCATGCTTACATGCAACACAAGAAACACTGGGCAAACTGCATTTTTCTTAAAAGAGTTATGTATCTAATATTTGTGAATAAACAACCTTGGAAAATAAGGAAGTGTCCACATGGTGGTCTGGTAAAACCTAAAGGGAAATATGGTAAGTTGGAAAGGACCACATGTACCTTAAGACAGAGTCGGGAAAAATTTCACCTTAACCATCTCATCTTGCAGATAACAATCGTCCTCCTCTCCCACTCATTCAGGGAATCTTTGCCAAAAATAAATCAATTATATCAAATTAGCATGAAGTAGGAGAGGGTATGTAGATAAATCCCCTAGGGAAATGGATGCTCGTTGGTAGTGGAGCAAGGTCTATGACGTCGAGGTGACTCCGTCGGGGCTATGGACACTCGCTGGCGACGTAGCGACACCACAATGAATGAATTATGATAACTAAAAGTATTGGTTCCAATGGATACTTTACTGGACTCTTTTCAAAAGGGGGCATGGTTCATGGTAAAATGGAACAAAGGTGGAATAAAGGTTGAAACCCCACAGGTGGACCCAGAGTCACGAACCAGGGGAATAATAAATGCAAGGATAGGAGAGACTCTGATAAAAGAAAAACCATTTAGGTTCTTAAAGAGCTTCTGCATCAGCTACGACTGGGGAAGGAACAAAGATTCTGCTTTCGCCCAATAAATCACCATTTATTGAGCGCTTAACACACCCTAAAATCCTTATGAAATTTTCTCTCTTTTTGGGTACCACTTGTTTTCTTTACTGTCTAAATTGATTTCACTTTGGGGAATGGTTTATTTTTGTTTTGTATTCATGACTCTTATCAACCAAGTCGGGTGTTTGAACTTGTTAGATGAAACCTTGTGTCTAAAACAAATTGACATCCTAACTAAGAATTTGTAGCTAACATAGCACCTAACGCGCTTATGTTCGGCGTCAGAAAAATTCAAGCACGTAAAGTGGTCACACAGTTACACTAATCATCGATCATCGATACCCCATCGACATTGGAAGAAGGCGGAGTTGGTTTTTGTGAGTTATTCGCCACAAAGTTTCAAGAGATAGTCGATCCCCATTGGCGTAGGCAAAATACGGGAAGGATAGACATTGACAAAATCCGTAAAGAAATCACTGATAGCCAATGCCCGATGTGCTTTATCGGGGTCAGGGAAATATAGAAGGGCTAAAACAATCATTTATTTTTGTGATAAACATATCATTGATCGTCGATGCTCGATACACTTTCGACATCGAGACTTTTTCGAGAGAGTCGATTCGTGAACACTTGGGTAATATTATCGTCGATCGTCGATCCTTGATACTTTTCGGTGTCTGAAATATAGGATCGGGTTTTAGAACGTGTAGCTTAATTAAAGTCCTGATTTCAATTAAACACGAGTAAATGAAGACGTCGGTCTCGAGTGCCACGTGTCTTTATCATGTAAGGGTTTCGTACGACCTAGTTTCATCCCGTGTCATATTAAGGTTCCCTGTGTCCTAGTCACACCTCCTAGTCATCTTTGCCACGTCATTTCTATACGACAATATCGATCGGTGTCAAAGATTTTTCAAGAAGATATCAATGAAAAAGCGTTCGAAGCAGAATCCCAACCCTCGACTCACCAACTGGACTAGCGAAATGATGGGATGTTTTTGACATAAGATACGATTGGATTCTGACATTGAATAGACCAGTTAATGCTTCATCCCACATTTGTTGCTACCTCATGCATCGATTGAACAAAAACAATTTGAAATCACTGATAGGCCATGTTACAACCCACGCCCGCACCGTCAAACCATGATCTAATTTAAAATTAAAATGTCTTTGAAGATCTGGTGACAGATTTAATAGAACTACACTCATAACCTGAATTGAATGTCCGATGCGACAATGTAAGTTCATCCCTATTTAAACCTCTAGAACGACTTTGAACAATTTCATCGTGTGCACAAGTTTGAATTCCAGAGAATTCATAGAAGCAAAGCAAGTGTCTCGAGACTGTGTTGGCTCTTAGGTTATCAAGACCAGGTTAAACAAGTAACATAGGTATGTGTTCAAATTTGTCAATTCGACGATCGTGATTTTCTATATATACATCTCATTTCTTGCACAGTCTCTAACTATTTTCTAAGTTGCAGGGAAAATGCCTCCGAGAAATCTCACCAAGCAGTAGAAAGGATTGATTACATCAGTGCGGTTCAAAAGGGTTGAGATGCAGAAAAGCATGAAATTCGGGTGTTGAGGGATAACAACATTGATTGGATCAGGAAAGCAGGATAATACTGGGTGAAAATGGCCCAGGGACCTCAGCGGGAGATTCAGGAGAAGTGGGTCGAGTGCGAAAAAAGATGGGAAAATATTAATCAAGAGATGAAAGACATCAGCCTCCCATAATTCATCTCACTCAAAGACCTTTTCGACCTACATGACATGGTCAAGAAACATGTAGAACAATACTCGGCATGAACAATAGAGATAGAAAATGTGACGAGTATGGCGACGGGTCAAGTACAACAGTTCATGGAGCATCTGATTAAGGCTCAGGAAGTTTTGCAGTGGTTGACTGTTAAAATGATCAAGTACATAGCACAAGAAGTGGAAGTGAAAGATATTATTTCAGCCCCGATAGATCAACACAGGTTCCCATATGCCAACACATGCGAGGAAATCTTCGTCAAGTGGTCGAAGTATGAGAAGAGTCATCCACTTCAGTAAAACCATTTGATGATTCTTATAGAACAGAGAGATGAAAGCACCATGTGGAAACATTTTGTTTTACTTATCTTGCACTTGTAATATCTATTTTTAGTTAGTGATTCATTATAAATAAGAGGATTGGCCTTTTAACAAAGGTCGATGGTTTTGGCAAAGACCCTCATTTTTGGAATTGTAAAGAACTATTTCCGAACTACCTTAATTGAGAAGTCTTGTTTAGGACCAGAGACAAACTTTTGTTTTTCATCAAAGGCGTTGCGTGATTGGATTTGAGGAGGAATTACTTCCAAGTTTATTTCATGAATGAATTTTGTAATGAGTAATAGTTTATGAATCTATCGATAAGTTATATTTTTCAATATTTTTTGTATTTCTTGTCTCTAATGATGAAAGAAAATCGTTGTGTTAATGTGTGATTAATGCTAGAGGTAAGGAAACTATTTTTCTTGCCATCATTTTATTGCATGTATGTTTTCTTTCGATAATTGTATCTTAGTCAATAATTGAAATACCAGCAAGTTAATGTATTAGTACTAGGCTTGTCACATGTGTGAATATCTTTGTATACATGCTTGAGCACTAGGGTTATCCCAAGTTCGACCTTCTTCAGTAGTTAAGAACCCCCATTTTTACCATCTGGTTTATACCATCACACATATTTAATCAGACCTATCTAATAAAATAAAAGACAAAAAGAGAACATTTAAACTGAAGGAGGAGGAACTTTCATAAGAAGATATCATGTCAATCACTACGTACATCCCATCGATAATTTGGCTGGATCGAAATATCTAGAGAACCATTCCACAATCAAATGCTACAAAGTCTAACTGGGCCTCCGTGGAGGGTTTGGTTCCTACTGTTGAGTTAAAAGGGATTTAGGACCCCTCAATAGGCAATTAATTTTCGCAAGAGATCAGAAGAAGGAATTATGATGCATTATTGGAACATAATTGTACATAATTTCATAAATTTGTTAAGTTGTTTATCCTAACAAATTTTGTTGGCTGCACATTTTTGTAGAGTTAAAAAATTTTAGTTCTTAAGAGGCGAGAAGGTTGAAATTTAGTCAAATATAAGCAGAGGTACTCAGGGAAAGAGTGTTATGACAAAAATATTTCATAAGACGATCAAAATCCAAAACTACAAAATGTTAAGGTATGAATCTGGGTGTAGCCATAAAGTCTTGGGAAGCCACTACATGAAGTCCACTCATGTTAGTCAAGTACTCAATGAAATTTGGGCAAACGAATAGATCATGTAGTGAATGAATTAGTGAAAGCACATTCACTCCCAAAGAAACCAATATACAGATTAAGCAATACATTGGAGTCAGATCTATTATAAAAGGAATTGACTATCAAAATTATAGTAATCAGATAAAGAAAGAGGCTTAATGCATATATGGATAAAGAGTGCATCATATCCAAGGATTAGCTATGCAATTATAGATTAATGCTTCCCTTATGGTTATCAGAGTGTGAAATGGAAGCATGGTATGAATGGAATCACTTCAAGGGTAAAGAATTGAAGGTGCACATAAGTAAGGAGTGTTGGTTGAGGGATAGGTGCATCAATATGGCATGATGGAAGGGGATTATGCAAGTCAGGTTGAAATCAGATTGGTAAAGATAGGAGAAAGTAATAGTCATCAAGAAAATCCAAGTGTTGATATGATCATATAAGGAAGGGATAAATAAAGTACCTCAAGAAGGAAGTTGGTGTTAACTATCCAAGGTTACTCAGAAAACATGACTGGAAATATAATTGGGTCATGTAGGAGTTGGATTAGAGGGATCCAAATAATAGTGGAATGCTGAAAATTAATATCACCATAATATGTAGTTGCAAGTCCATGAACATCCTAGGATAATGGAAAAATAAATCATGAGGTAGATATCAAGCTAATGGAAATGCATGACAATACTCCAGGAGAGAAAACAAGAATAGTATAGGATTGTTGATGCATTCCAAAGGTATTTAAGATATTTCCAAAATAGAATGGATATGTCAAATCCAAGAAAGACTTAAAAGTGAAATGAATCTATGTAGAGAGTCAGTAAGGAACCATGAAGAAGAAAATGGTTCTATGCATGGTTTTGAATGAAAAAGAGATGGTGTCTGAGAATAATCCATCTCAAGTGGCATAGAGCCGTGAGTGACATTTCCAGGGGGTGGAAGTATCACTTGAAATTATGATGGTAAACTAAAAGAAGTATTAAGTACTTTTAATTAATTCTATGCAGCTAGAGAAGGAGGCACATGTGAATCCTTATAGTATGATAGATATTGGCTATGCAAGCCAAGTTTTAGGCTATTTGGAAAGGAGAAGAGAAGAGTGCAATAAAACTCAAATACTAAAGTATTCATTCAAGAAAGAGCTAAAGTAGTTCAGTCTGAAAGGTAAAGGGTTTTTGAAGATCCAAATTCTATAAGACATCATAATTGGAATTATAATTCATCCAAGTATGAGTTAGGATAGATGGATCCAAGAATTAAATAAAAGTTGAAGGTTAATATCAGTTTAGTATTTGGATGGAAAATCAAAGGCAACCAAGAATGATTTGGCTAGAAAGTGCTCATGTCATAAATAATCAAGCACAATGGTTACAGTGAAGAGCACATGAAGATTCAGAAATCCAGAAGAATTGAAGACTTCTGGGATAAACAAGGAAAAGTGATGCAAGGACAAAGAAGTTGTTGCAATTATTGTAGCATCAAGTATGTTATGGCTTGTTGGGACAACCATAAAGTGAGAATGTTGGCATGTTTTCAAGTGTTGTTGATAATGTTTCTTCATATGGAAGGAAGCAACATAAAGTTGGAATGTTGATTATAAGAATGATAAAGAGGCATGTGAGCTTCTATTATCATCAACTAATCAAGTAGCATTAAATTTGTTTAATGGAATCCATGCAGGTAAGTACTTCTCTTTTAAAATTACGTTGCATAATTGCCAAAGGGAAATTATTACCAAAGGGAAATTAAATTTTTATAATACACAGTATGGTATTGTTTAAGTGCATTAACAAGAATAAGTTACCACTAGGTGTGGTAAAGGATAGAGGCATGTTATAGTTATCAAAGATTTTTAGATTTTGAATGCACACACTAACATGGTAGCATGTCATGTTAATTTGGTTATGAGGTAATAACCAACGAAATAAAATATAATAACTTGATATAGGAATGATGCCAAGAACGCTAGTCATGTATGAGACCAGGACACGGTTGGATATGGAAAGGTATGGATATAGAAAGGTTACATACCACACAAATACCAATGAGCTTCATACCTTTAAGTAAAACTTGGACTGCAACCTTTTTTCTAACACTAATGAACACCATAGAATTTTATTCTTGGTGTACTGTTCAGGTCGAAAAGGAAGACATCCAAGCAATTGGGAAGACAATGGGAAGTGTGTGGAGAATGTGTCAAGACATTGGCCATATTTCCAATTTATGAATGGTGAGATACATGACCTAGATAAAGATCATTATGAAAATCAATACAAAGATGCATTGAATAAATAGGCAATGAGAGTTTCACTCATGCCTAGTAAGTGGTAGAGTTTTACTCATACATGATAGAATTGTATACTTAAATGAATTTGTTGAATGCATTTTGTGAGTACATGTATATATGTTTTTGAATGGAAATAATTATACTAACGTCTGAAAAGTTGCTAACTCATGGAGATGAGAACATTTCAGGAACTTCTAGACATTGCAATAGGAAAGTTGCAAATCAGGTAGTCACATGAATAGTGACTACATACATGTTTTTGTTCATAAAATTCAAATAATGAACTTATTGTTATTAATTGCGAACATGAATATGCATAGAATGATGATTCATTCTATCTAATAAATTGTTTGGTAATTGTGACTGGATTACTGGGTGTAGGAAATTCTAATATCACTGCATAAAATTTTTGTACATATTGCAATTAAAATATGATGTACATGAAAAACTTAAAATCTATTGGTTGTACGCAAGATAGAATCATTGTAGGAAAAATGGTATTCAACATGGTGCTTGCTGAAATCTAGAAGGAAGACGACATCCTATTATTGCAACAACAATAAAAATAAATAAAAATTATGAAATAAAATTTCATATTTTTGGAAAAGTTGAATTCCTTATGAAATTAATTTGATTTCTAAAATGGAATTTTTATAATGTTCTCTCATGATAACTGCATATGTGTTATGCAGATGATATAATCTTGATTAAAGTTGGAATGTTGGGAAAGAACAATTATTGTTGAGGACACTAAAGCCCTATAATTGTATAACCTTGGTGGGGTTTTGGTAATGGGTTAGCACTCTCCTTATGTGTGAAATCCTTGGCAAGATTGATCATTGAAGGACTGTGTAGCAGAGAAGGGATGCCTGAGCTTGGAAGGGTGATTGCAACAAGGAGGAGGCAACCCAAGGATTCTTATGGCATGGTAGCTGCTATAAAGAGGGTGTGTCAAATGGAACAATGAACTGAATTATTCCCGGAAGCAACTCTATGGAATATGACAAGTGTCAAGTTGGGAACATGCATACATATAGCTTGGACTTAGTTCATTTTCGGATCATGGAATCATTCATTCTTTCATTTTTATTCACTCACTCATTCAATTGTTTTTCACACCTTCATGTACCTATAACTATATCCGTACCTTCCTGTCACTGTACCTGTACCCGTACATATACCTAGACATGGTTAGCTTGGGAGTTGGACTGAAGAAGTGGGTTATCAGGCCCGTGGGATACTGAAGAGGTGGTTTGTCAGGCCCGTGAGAAATTCTCTCTAGGTGAGATAATTGCTTGGAATTGATTTCTCGAAGGTGATAAACTGTAGCTACAGGGCTTTGAGACTTCCTATCCGACCTGTTGTTGAAGCCCCAGAAAGGAAGTGGGGCAGCTGAAGGACTTTTGAGCAGAGAAGGGGTACACTTCCTGGGGTGGGATAGGCATGTGGGGAATGAGGGACTATAGGCTATTAGTTTGAGTTGGCACTTATGACAAAGTCTTTCCTATTGTCTAAGATACATCATCCTAGTTAGGAATCCCTTTACCTGGGTGGAGTTTAGTCCCATCTTGGGGGTGACCCACTGCTGAGAGTGATGAGCAGTGTGGTCTAAGGCTGGAAATCTAAGGCCGGAAATTTAGTGGAATGTATGCATGCAGTTGGTGATATTTTTACCAATATAAGTGTCAATTGTGTGTTAAATTACATGTTGCATTATTATTTATGCGTTTATTTTTATGGGTTTTCCTGTGTGTGGTTTATACCTGTCTTTATATTTACGGGTATTGCATGTCTATGAAGCATGTCTATGTTTACTATTATTTCTGTATGAATTTGTTCATTTACATAATTTATTTGTCTGTTTTAAGTTATATATATAAATTTTCGCAAGAGTTTTCGTGTGTATATGTTTTGATTTGCATACAACTCGAAAATTATATGTGACATAGCCCAGTTGGATGTTGGGGATGTTACAATATTGTATCAGAGCATGAAATTTTTTCGGTGGCATGACCCGACCTGCGTGGTCGGGTATATTACAAAAATGATATCATGTTCAAGTATTCAATCTAAAACTCCTGGGTTGAGCCTCAATGAAGTTCTACCCAAAAACCCACCAAATATGGATGCTAAAAACTCATAGAATTTGGAAAATCCCACTATGTAAACATGTGATCCATAATTTTTGTAATTGTTGATGTGAACTCTAATATCTGATGAGAGCGAATCATGAGAAGTGAACCAACTATAAGTTTGACACATCCTTGAAAATTCTTGACAACCCAATCAAATGCCAAACAACAATGCATACGGATCTAGTTGTCTCTTGCTAGATAAAATGACCATCTAGATGATGAAAATGTCCACAAAAATGCTCTTAGAAAATTACACACAAATAGTGTCAGTTAGCATCCCAATCTTGTATCCCGTGTATGATCCCACTGCAAGATATTGAATCGTAATTCTTCTGAAATAACCATGGAGTAATTAACTAGGTATCCTACTGGAACTACTAAAATATTAAATTAGTCATGTTGAGGAAAAATTAATCACATTAATGCATGTCACATAAAAATATGAAAAGTGGAAGAACCTCAAAGTGCCCAAATTGGCAGTTTATCACAAGTGATGAAATCTTTGCAATGCTTTTGTTGTTGTTGTTGTTGTCGCCCATTTGGTGTTTTTTTTTTCTAAGTCTGTCATTACAAATTGTTGTTATCGAAACTTGAAGTGTGACAATCAACATCAATAATCTCCCCTTTGTTAACAGAAAGGTGAGACATCATGGGTTTTCTTGTGGGTTACCCTTAACCAATTAATCACTATATCTAGTGGTTTTGTTTGACTGCTAATGATTTTCCCTTCATTTGGTGGTTTTAGTTTACCATCGACTATTTTCACTCATTAGTGTATCCCCCTTAAACTGTAAGAGAGTACCATTTGGGAGTCATCGACTCAATTTTTAATTCAAGTACATATTCATAATTAGACCCTAGTCATGCCCAAAATTATTGTTTGTAACAATTGATTAAAAACATTCAAATCCATATACTTTTTCAACTTCACCATTTAAATATGTCTTTACATGTGTTTGAATTTGACAATAATACTTACACAAAATCATGGCCTCTAGATGCCATTTGCAAGCACTGATCCAACCATAGTGTTCATTTCTGAACCTTCTTCTTCTTTTGACATTTGTCTAAAAGATGGTTTGTTTTCCCAAAATGAAGACAATGATGGAGATCAAAGAATTTGTCTCCACATGACCAACTCTATGACAATGTTGACATTTTTCATGAATTTTTGTATTGAAAATGTTCTTAGAGTTGGTAAGAAAACCGAAAGTCACAAACTGATTTGGTTAGGAGTAGTTAGGAATATGAAATTTGATGTATTTTTCATATCCTATTCATGCTAATTACTATTTAATTTTAATTCTTCCCAAGGTTTGACAATGCTTTTGGAAAGATCATTATTTTCCTGTGTTTTCTTTCAGACATTCATGAATGTTTACTTTTGTAACCTTAAATGAAAAAGATTAAAGGTCACTTTCACTTAAACTACTTTTTCTATCACTCTATACTTTGGCATATTGTTATTCATCATCAACTATTTGACTTCTCTGAACTGTATATTGAGGAGGATTAATCTCATACAAAGGATTATTTCGAATAAATACTAGTTCATAATTATTGATTGGCCCTTGATTTTTGAGTGTCTTTAACTTGTCATTCAAGAGTTGGAATTACATTTATAGCAAGTTGACCTTTGTTTGCATGACTTGCAAATAGGAAAGGAAATTTTCCAATATACTATTGGGCATTGTGATTGAAGTCCTTCCTACTCTTTCAAGCAATGTTTCCAAAAAGGAAAATAATTCTGTGATTCTAGCCATCACACTTGCTTGTACTTCTTGTCATGCTTGCTTGTACTTCTTGTTTTTATGTCACACTCATTTTCTTATTTGTTTTATTACGTTTTGCGCTCACTTACAATTGTCTCTAGAAAACTTAGGGTGTTAAGTACCCCAAAGTGTTCTTCCTCTTGAATGCTATTATATTGAGTAGTAAGCATACCCTTCATTTGAGAAAGAAATTATTTCTCATTGACTTAAACACTTTTGACACAATGCCTATTTATTCGATTTTAGGTAGGTCCTTTGTAAAATTTATTACATGACTCAACCAACTATGGACCCAAAAATACACTTGGATCACATGACTTATGCAAACAATATTGACACAGTGTAGATTTTTCATGGCACATTTAACCAAAAGTGACATGTATTATTGAATATTAGACAATACACCTTGAAGTGTAGAGGAACAAACAATTCTTAAATTTTTTGTTACATGAAATTACACAATGTTATGTATGATTGAATTGATGTCTTTATTTGTTGAATGTTTATTTATTTTATGTATTCTTACTCCATATGTGATGTGTTGAATGACAAATTACAATTGTAGTTTCAGTGTCAAAACTAGACACGAAAACAATAATCCAAGACACAATGTATGAGAAGATTGTTGGGCTCCATTTTTGACATATTTATCCACCCAATAAAGCTATTATTTGTAAACCATTTCCTGCATTTTGTTGTTAATACACACCATAAACCCTTATTAAACACCATCATTCATCATTATATATCTAGTGTGGTTAATACATCATTTTTCTATGTTTTTAGTGATTAAAAGATTATTATATCATGGTTTTACTGACGACGATTTATGAAGTTTGACTCTCGTATCAACATGATCAACATTCTTGTACCATTACCGCATTTCAGCATACCCGCACCATCATTGATGTTCCCGTACTTGATATTGTATCTTGGCATATTGGCACGCTTCTAGAAGGAATTTGGGAATGTGGGTTTTCTCCTTAATGATGTCAACATGATGAAAAGTATGTTAGAATTCGCCCAAATCTCATGTGTGGAACTCTAGCAAAATATTGATGCTACAACCAAATTTAGAAAAAAAATACAAACTTCCAACTTCTGCCTCGATTTTTGTGCAGAGGAGATCGAATCTAAAAATTCTAGAATATGGGTTTTGTCTAGAATATGGAACACCAAGTAAGCCGCAATAAGTTTTTCAAAATCAATAATGTTTTAAGAGTTATGGTCAGATATTTAACACCAATCTACCCAAATTACAGTCAAACCCAAATTTATGTGATTTGCTCTAAAATTGTCAACATCATTTTTTGAGTTTGGGATTCAGTTTCATCTAATCCCCAACCGATTTCATGTATAAATACTTAGTCTTGGATCATAGGAGGGGAATATATTATGTTGTTGTAATATTGAGACAAATTTTTGTACTTGTTGAGATACATTTTTGAACTCGTATTCTGTAATGAAGGCATTGTAAGTTCCAGATTTATTCTCTTTTAAGACAAATTAAGATCTGGTTCATGATATCTCTTTATTTGTGAGTATCTAAGTTTTTCTTGCTCATGACCTCAATAGGTAAGGGCCCACCTCTTCTTGTTTGTTGAGTTAAATTTATAGTATTTACCTAGGTTTTCTTTATTTATTTTGCAGTAGTAGACCAATGTAAATTGATTTCTATGTGTTCAATCTTATTTGCAGAATTAACTTTATTTCTACAGTGGTGTATTTTATGGATATCGAACATAAACATTTCTTTAAATAACAACCATCTGATTTTCCTTTGTATTCAAAATATACTGTTGATTTTAGGTCGCATGAGAATCTTGCTCTCTGTCCATGGGATGAATTTTCCTAGTATTAGTCTTTGAATAATCATTTATTGTTACTTATTGTTGAGCATTTACAAGATTTACATTGTTTATTTTT
>JZKD02S1755069.1:57580-77478 GCA_000966675.3 Picea glauca
TATATATATATATATATATATATATATATATATATATATCAACAAGTGACTGTGAAGTTGAATATGATAATCAATATCCTGGATGAATAAGGGAACATAGTAGGCTTTTATAACGAGACTTAATCAGATTATGGTTGATCAAAAAATATATCCTTAAACACATTAAGAGATGAGCTCACTTTGAAATATGTTTATCTTCAGGTGTTAATTAATTATGAAGGTTTGTAATTTTTTGTTCAATAGAGTTCAATTGCAGTCATATGGCACTAAGAGCATGATTTTCAGAGTTAACAATAGGGTTTTCTAGTTGGTTAGGTTTCCCATTTAATTAAATGACATAGTGAATAGTTGTGTGATCTCCAGAGATATTTTCATGACTGTTGCAACTTCTTCGTAGTGGCCAAGGCCTTAAGAATTATATAGTGTGCAGATTGCATTGTTGCATTTCCTTTATTGTTAGATAAAGATTTATTTGATTCCCAACAATGGCTTTATTTTGGTAAATAGGTTAATAATACCCTTGCTACTTCAGAACACACAATTAGATTTGTCAAGATTGGTGATGAGACTTAGACATAGTCACTTCCTTGTACGTAAACACATTTTTTGGATGCAAGAGTGCAACAACACCATTTAAGTATGCGTTGGATTAAACTAATTTATCTACTCTGATCTTACCTTACTATCATAATTTGACCCAAGTTCATATTTAACAAGCTTCCAACAAAATCCCTCTAAAAATATCGACCCTCCTGGTAAACAAGAAGGCAACGTAGTACGCAGGGTGCACTGCACAGTCTCACCTGAGATAGTTCTATGGGTGGCTATAATACTCAGATGCTTGCATCTTGGGAATAAGTGGGGATATGTAATTGTACCTTGTGATCTTCATTTATTTAGTCTAACATCTTAATTACTCAGTCACTCTTACTCATGCATGTGAAATATCAGATATAACTAGTTCCTTCATTCATTTATCTAGAATTTAATCATTAACAACAATGGAGATTCATAGCATTTAGTCACATAACACAAGTTATACTGTGGTTCACCTTGTCTTGGGCTACGTCCAGAAATATTTGGCTCTCAAGCTATTTTATTTTGTCACAACAATATATCGCGCCGCACACGTTTACTATATTGGATCTTACAATGTCAATAGGCTTCCCGATCCATGTGAGGCTGACTAGATCACACAAGGCTCCTCAGCGTGCGATCTAACCCTCGGGATTGAGTTGCTCGACTCTTCTCTAACTCACCAGCTTACAAAAATGTTGCAGTTCTTTCCTTTCTCATTCTTCTCTCTATCTCCCCCTCTCTCATCTTCTAGGTACTACTTATACATACTCTTGGCTTATCAACCATTATAATATCATGCAAAAACCATAACCCTAATGTAGTTAGGTCTCCTTTGCATGCGTGCCTCGCATGCTTCCTTCACATTTGTTGATTTTCCTTCCAGCTGTCTTTTCTTTCCACTTCATTCTTTTCTCTCTAAAAATGGCCTTTTCCCAAAAATGGGACTTCACCCAACAGGCCCCCAACAATGACATGTGGCTCGTCCCGAACCACCTAGAATGTGTGTGCTTCTTCAACAGCTCCTGCTAGAGTGTGGAACTTGTCTGCAAGTTCCCTTTCTTGTGTTTGAGCCCGCGTGGCCTTTTCTTTGAGCACATTTAACACTTGCATTGTGATCTCCTCCCGGATCATTTATGCGCACTCTTCCTGTGTTTGTGCCATGTTCTTCTTTGCCTCCTCTGCCTACACAATAACCTCTACGACTGTCTCTTGGAGAGGTTCCATTTGATCTTGTCGATCCTTCTTTTGCGTTTGCGCAACTAATAGCTCTACTTGCATCTTCTTCATGTCTTGCACTCCTTTGAGGTTCTCGATGATCTTCATCATTTTCTGCCTTTGCTTGAGGTCCTGGATGGTTGCGCTTATATTTTCCTCTTCTTGGTCCGAATGCTGGACCTATTCATATTATTCTAATGTTGTCCATAGTTGCGCCTCCCTATCAAACAAGTCCACAACTACGCTGAATTGTCATTCCATTTCCTCCATTTTTCTTGCAGCTTCTTGCCTCCTTTGTTCCTTCACCTCTGGGGGAGTTGTAGGAATGAGTTGTTCCCAAAGGTTTTCAATCCCCTTCCTGTATTGATCAATTGTTTGCACAATATGATCAATCTTATGTGTTGTGGTGGGATCTTCTATTTGTGAAATTTTTGAGATTATGTCATAAGCTGCAACAACTCCCTGCTCGATCCTATCTGCGCAATCTTTCTCATCTTTGGTCTCGAACTTGACCTGCTCGAGCACCAATTTCAACTCCTCTTTTCTATCCTTTGTATGATGCAATTTTGTTGCTACTATTCGTGCGTGCGACTTCACCTCCTGTTTGACACTGACTTGTAGTTTGTACAATGCCTTGGTTGGTATTCACTCCATTACCAAATGTATCTGCGCCATATTTTCAGGGGTGTCTGGGCTACAATATCATCCATGCGCAACATTCTAGGTGTAATATGGAAGGTCGAGCTCGCCTACGCTATGGTATGGATCATATCATGTGCGCTCAGCATAGCCCTAACTTCAACTTTTGAAGCTATGGGGAATGAATATGTTCCCCTATCCATCCTCTACACACCTCTGATATGATCTAGGACTTGCCTTATGTCATCCAACTCTTTCTTAATGTGGCCTCTTTGGTGTTGGGTGTATTCAAACTCCTCAGCTGCATGGTCCTGGAATCTTTCGGCCACGAGGTTAGCGTCTTCCTCAATGATTGTATATTAAGGCGGGTGCTTGTGCACCTTGGCCTTTTTGTGCACACCCCCAGTGTGTATGATCAACCTCTTGGTTTGGCCTTGTTTCTGTGGGTTGGAAATCGATGGGGTTCCTTGTGTTGTCGCAACCCTTTTTTCCGGTTCTTTTGGTGTTTGGGTAATGTCCTTTTGTCTTGCCTGGGTACCTTTCTTTGACACACCCCCTTATTTTGATGTGCCATATTCTAACTTGGCTTTGGCTTCTTAGGCGTATATTTATCCCCAGAAGGTGTCTGAACTTGCCCTGCATCGGCCTCCGTACCTATAGGAATATTTTGAGTGAGCACTGGAATTGTCCAATCATCTTTCCAATCCCTGATTTCCATCTCCACGTCTTCTTATTTGATGCAATATATAAGTTGTAGCCATTCCTTCTCAGGATCCCTTCTCACTTGGATCCATACAATGTGCTTGGTTTCTTTGAAGTTCGCGATGTCCCGGTATTGCACAACCACTTCTGGAGTAATTATCCAACTCTTGGCAATACTCTCTTGGAGCTCGTTATAGTATCGCGTGAATGTGCTTGTATTGGTACTTTTGATTTTGGGGTCCGACATGCTCCCCAACAATGTGTATCGCACTATGCGACAATGAATAGTTTGATCACAAAAATATGTATACTGGGGCTCCCTCCATCCGATCAAGGCGATCAAGATTATTAGCTAAGAGTAATCAAACTTTGTTCCCAGATCCTGCGCGTCTCTTCAATCATCAAGGAACAAGTTTAGTAAGTATGGGGCCCAACTGAGCATAGTGCCCTCCACGCACTGTGTTACAGTTGCGATGACCCCAACATAGAATTCCTCCTTGCGACACTTTCTGAGTAGTTTGCAAGCCATGAGTTTGGTGTCCAATCTTGTTGCTGCATCGTCGATGCACTTGATAATGATTTCACTCGACCCTCTCACTTTGACATATGTATTTTTCATCTCCTTTGCCAGTTCCTTCTCCTTCGTCTTGTCATCGAGGTACTGCGCGAGATTCTCCCATCGAGATGGTATAACTATGATAAAATAAATGAGCTACACATCTATAGAGACATGCTCTTCCAACCATAGGTAACCTTCGTGGGTGACTTCCATCAATTTCTTGACGTAGTTTTTTGTGTCACGGCCCCTTCCAAAATGTGGAATATCCAACAAGTTTAGAATTCTGGTGTTGGCCAATCTGACTGCCCATTGTTTCGGTTGTAAAATTGGATCACCAAAGGGACATGTACCTACGCTGTCAAGGAAGAAATGCCTTGAAAATTATGGGAAATTTTCCATGTCGGCCATGTCGTGGTCTGAGTAGGACAATATTTCCATGCATCCCAGAAGGTTAGGCATGGCCTGCACCTCTTCAAGAATGCACGGTAGGACTATGGTTGTTGCAGCTTGTCTGCATGATGACCTTGCCATGGGTTGTTTTCCCTTTCATTGTGGTTGTTGGCTTGAGGTTACAACCTCCACTGTTCTTTCATTGACGTAAGATTTTTGTCGGCTGGTAACATCTTCTACTAGCCCCTCCTGTTGCTGCGTAGGATCTGCTCTATGTGACTGTCTTAGAGAGACAACTTTTTTTATGTTTTGGGGATGTCCCATTTACCCTTTGGGATCCTTTAGTGTGCACAGGCCGTGAAGGATTACATGCATCCTCAACCTGTTGGTCTTGTCCAGTGCCTTGCATGTCAACGTCCATGCCAAATGCTGTTGTTGGTTGGGATTCCTCCACCATGGGTGTGGGGCTCACTGGTTACATATGGGGTGAGGGAATTTCATCCAAGTTGATGAATTTCATGGTATGTGTAGGTTCTTGTTCAGTTCCTTGTGTCTATTGTGGTGTTCTATGGTGGCTTCAAGGTTTCCTGTTGGCCTGGCTCGACGCACTGAACTTGGGTGGTGCCATGGTGGTTAATGGTGACTTATGATGAACTGGTTTGCTCTGTATCTCTTTCTAAATCGCTTGCTTCTCTGTATTATCTATCTCTCTGTGACTTCCCAATTTCACAATAAGCATTCTATTGCCTGCGTGCCTTCCTTATATAGCAAGTGTTGTGAAGCTTCTCGGAGAATCTACCTAAGATTTGATTTAAATGAAATGGCGCGTACCGCATACGTGACATTCAATTTCCTCGACACTTCCAATTGGCGCGATTAAGGCAAAGGATTTTTGAGAGTACATGACATTCAATTTGATAGACGCCGCTAGTTAGCGCCTTTTTGTCGTAACCGCCATTTTTCAAATTTCCTCCTTTTTCTAATCGTTGGTCATTTTCCCAACGTGCTGGGATTTTTGAGTGCGCAATATATTTGTGATATCTCGCCTTTCCTTGGTGTGCAATGTGTCAGTCTTATGCTGCGCACAGACTTTTCTCTTTTTGTCATAGATATTTTTATTTTTTTTACATCTTTCTTTATTGCGCGGTAACTTTCTAAGTGCTTGGAGGTCGATTGTCCCTATAGAGTTTTAATCGACTCCCATTGATCATTCCTTTGAGTTATGTACCTATTAAATATTTCAACTATACAATTCCCCCATATATGACAATTTTCACTTCATATGGTCCCAACCAATGTACTCTGAATTTTCCTGGGTGCTGAAGAAATTTACTGTCATACACCAAGACTAGGTCTCCTTCCTTGAAACTCTTCCTTTTAATATTTTTTCCATGCCAATATATGTCCCTTACTTTCTATACCTCTTAGTGAAATCCCACTAGGATCCTATATTCCTCCATCTCCATCAATTGACTTAGTCATTCTTTGATTGCGCCTCGTTCTGTCATGTTGGTGATTGTTGCTATGCACAGACTAGGTACCAATACTTCTAATGCCACCATTACTTCTTTTCCATACACTAACCTGAATGGTTTCTTCCGTATCAATTTTTTTCATGTAGTCTTGTATGCCCATAGTAATGCATGTTGGTATCTTCAAGTCCCAATCGTCCATGTTGACGTTGTTGATATTTGTCAATGCATTCTCTAGGATTGTATTAAAGGCTTCCACTGTTCCATTTGCTTGAGGGTGATATGGTGTACTCTTTTGATGATAGACTTCAAACTCCTCTATCATAGCCCTAATAGTAATGTTAATGAAGTAGGTACCTTGGTCACTCATCATAATCCGTGGGCATCCAAATCTAGTGATCACTTGCTTAAACAGGAAGTGTGTATTTGTCTCTATGCTGCAATCTTTTACTGGTGTTTCTTCTACCCATATCATTAGATACTTTGTCGCAGTAATGATATACCTTTCTCCTGACCCCTTTGTTGGTGGGTTAATTGGTCCTACAAAGTCTATTGCCCATTTTTCAAATACCTGCAAGGTTACTTGTGGTCTTAGGGGCATCTCATCCTATCTATTAGGTTTACCAACCCTCTGACATACATCACATCTCTGGAAATAGTCTTTTGCATCTATGTGAATGATCGGCCACCATAGTCCTGTGCACAATACCTTATGCGCGGTAGCTTTTCCTGCATAATGTCCTCCTTCTATTCCCTCACGGGCCTCTGCTAAAATCCTCGGTCTTTCATGTTCTAGTACACATCTTCTCAAGATGTTGTCTGCACCCATATTATATACATTTCATGCAATCAATTGATATTTTTCAACTCGAACTACCATATTTTTATTCTATGTAGTGTTGAATTCTTGTGGTGCATTCCATGTACTCAAGTATTGAATGATGTTAGAAAAATATTCATCAACTACTTATACTGAAAATAACTTTGCATTAGAGAATTTGTCCTCTAAGTTAGTAGGTTCATCTCCATTAGTGATCCTTCATAGGTGATTAGGTCCTACATTCAACTTCCCTAGTTTAACTATTACTTCAAAGTCAAATTCCTGGAACAACAGTAACCATCTACAAATTCTCCCCCCCAACAATGGTTTATTGACTAGGTATTTGAGAGTTGAATGGTCTGTAAACATCTTGAAATGTTTTCCCAGTAAGTAATGTATAAACTTTTGTAACTTTTGTAGTGCATAGACCATATCTAGGCCTTCTCTTTCTGTGATAATGTAATTCTTCTTTGACTCTGACAATTTTCTACTAGCAAATGCTATAGGATGGTCCAATTCCCATGTTCCTGGCTGCGCCAAAATAGCTCCAAGTGCTATAGCTGATGCATCTACATGCACATGAAATTTAGTTTCCCAATTTGGGAATATTAGTATTGGTGTTGTTACCATCTTCTCTTTTAGAGTTTCCATTCCTCGCTGATAGTCCTCATTACACTGAAATTTACTATCTTTCTTCAAAAGTTTCTCCATTGGCGTAGTGATCTGTGCATACCCTTTTATGAATTTTCTATAGTATCATGTGTGTCCCAATGTTTCTCTCAAATGATGTATTGATTTTGGTGGTGGTAGATTAACAATCACTGCAATATTGGCAATATCTACTAGCAAGCCTTGTTCGCACACTATATGGCCCAATAGTATCCCAAAAGGTGTCCCAAAGATTCACTTCTTGATATTTAGTGATATTTGACATTGCCTGCATCTTTCTAACATCATCCTTAACACCTCTACATGGTCCTTCAACAGACTATATAATGTCTAATCATCCAAGTATACTTCTAAAAATTGATTGATGAATTGTTTAAAAGCAGCTATGACTACTCTTGAGAATATAGTTGGTTCATTCTTCAACTCATAAGGCATGAATGTGTACTAGTATGATCCCCATTCTGTGGAAAAAGTGGTCTTGTGCCTATCTTTTGGGGCTATCTTGATTTGATGGTAACCTAAGAATCCATCTGTGAATGAGTATGCTTCCTGGTCTCCTACATTCTTCAATACCTCATCTGTGAAAGGGGTAGGGAAAGGGTCATGAAGGATATCATCATTCAACTTCCTCAGGTCGACACATATCCTTATCCATCCCTGCTTCTTATCCTAAACTACCATAGGGATGACACATTCATATTCCTCCACTGGTTCTATGATCCCAGCCTCCAACATCCTGTCAATTTCTACTTTTACTTTCTACTTATATATTGGGTTCAATCTATATGGTCGTTGTCTGACTAATCTAGCCTCATATTTGAGAGGTATCTTCATCTCTTCTAGCTCTCCTACTATGACTTTCATTTTTTTAAAGGTTGTTGGAAACAGGTCATTGTACTCGCACAGTAACTTTGTTATGCTTTCTACTATTTTCTCATCCTAGTAGTCTCCAATGCTGGCCATTTTGGGATTTTCAATTGTCCCAATGTTAACTTTATCCACCTTGATCGATGCAACAAAAAATTTGGATTCCATAGGTGGACCTTCCACCTCTCTTTCACCTTCAAATTTTGTTATTTGAATGTTGCACGAGTCCTCTTCATATGGCTTCTTCATGCACATGGTAGAATGACAATAGTTTTTTCACTGTCTCTTTGTTCTGCTGTTGATATTATGTCATAAGTTCAACTTTTGGTTCCTTAATGAATATCACCCCTCTAATTTGTTTGAATGTTGAATCTATGTTGGGGTTCTCATGTTCAACTGAGAAAGTGATTGTAAATTTTTGTTGTAACACTATCCATTTTGCAATTCCTCTACACAGTTCTTGGTCTACATATTGGTTGTCTAGGATTCCTTCTAGTACATGAATAAAATGATGAGGCCATTCCTCTGGTGGTTTCATTGTCCATAATGTTATACACTTCTCAAAGTGTTCCAAAGGTGACCCCTTTCCATCATATCTTTGCAGCTTTCTTCTCTTCTTCTCTACGCCGAACCTAATGCACAGTATTCGTTTACATTGGTACCAGTCCTTAATGGTCTCTTTGTGCGTACCCCACCATCTTGCAAGTGTTGACTTGAGCGCTATATACAGATCTAAGAACCTTTGATTTGGTAACACTTCATCTTCATATTTTGTTAGGAATTCTTCTAATTCATTCAACCCATGAAAGCTAGGAGTTTCTCTTATCTTTGTAACTATCCATCGTACTGTGCGGTCTATTCTTGCGCATCTTCTTGTGGAGAATTCATGTAATCTCTGTTGCTAATTTTCCAACCCTGTATCTGAGTCTGACGTGCATGACATGATACTTCTCCAACTGAGTACCCCATCTGCAGTTGGATTCACATATTCTTCTTCTCGTGTGATGGTTCTGTACAACTAGTTAATTTCCTCCAGGTCCAAGCAAGTGGGTTCTACAAAACTTTCTCCTTCTGATGGATCTAATGGCACAATGACTCTGTATTATCCTTACTTAAATTCCATATTACTCATATTTAAATTGATTATGGCCTGATTTTCAAACTCCCAATCCAGTCCAAGCAATGTTGGATAAGGTGTTGTGCCATCCACTATTTCTATTACCTCGAAGTCTGCCTTGGTGCGCACTCCATCTAGATCTATTGTCACACCCTTTAACCTTCCAATTGGTAGAACTTTGTGTTGATTTGCTAGTTTCAGTTGAACAGGTGAATATCCTAATGTGGGATATCCCATAAATTTCCATTTCCTCTTGGGTAACACATTTAGCTCATAGCCTAAATCTAGTATGATGTCCCCCATATTGAAATCTCCAATGTTAGCATTTAATATGAATTCCCTGTTTGTCCTCCTTCTTGTATGCAGGTGACTGACTGTTTTCTATTCTAATTTCCCCTCTACCTCTAAGTTACATCTCTCTAGCATATTTTGAAATTTTTTAGTAGATGACTGGTCATTTAATAACTTAACATGGGATTGCAGAAAAGCCTTTATGGTACTTAATTGTCCTAGAGTTTGCGCTTCATTAGTATGATCCAGTAATGAAGGCATATCATACATTGGTACGTCCTAAGTATGTTGCACAGTTGATGTAGATGCAATGTATGGCTTCAAGGATTCTTGTCTGGATTGCTGGAATATCATCTTTCCATTCTACGCATCAAACAACTTTTGTGGTTTAACATTCTTCTTCACCCATTGGTGTTGTGATGGATTTTGTCTTACTGCATCAGTTCTTGTCTTAGTTCCTCGGTGCGTAACTATGTTGATATTTCTTCCATAATCCATTGCTTCTGCATAAATCCACTAAACATTCTGATTGTTCTGATTTATCTTTTCCTAGATCTTCCCCAATAGTGTTAGACAATCTTTTGTATCATGATCTGATGCATGACAATACATACAGGTCGCAGATAGAAGTGGACATTCTCTTGCATAGTGTCCTGGTTGTTGAAAATTTTGACATACCACCAGTCCTCTGCCTCTTTTGAATCCTTCTCTACCTCTTCCTCCACCTCTATCGCTAGCTCGATCTCCTTGTGTTGCATTGTACTGGGGTTCTTGGTTGTATTTCACAAGGTTATGTTGTGGATGTGCGGTACTGTACTGCAGTTGTGCAGTGTTATATTGTTGTGGTGCAATGTTGTATGGGGATGGTACTTGGTTAAATTGTGGTGCATATTTCCTTGTCATCATCTCTTCCTGCACCCTATAGGTTTTTGATGTTCATTCCCTTATCAACTCCCTTGTCCTGCAATCTTTGTCATCATGGCATATTGACTTGCAAAAATTGCAATATGAACTCTTAGGCATTGTCTAGTATTTCTGCATCATTGGACAATGATATGGATCATGCTCCTGTGTCTTACAGATCTCACACCATAGTCCTCCTGATGGAAAATAGTTTGGCAGTCCTGTTGCCATGTACTGCGTGAATTTAGGGAATTCATTCTTGTGGTGTCCTCATGTCGTGCATGTGATACACCAAACAAAATTTCTTTTGTCCTTACCCCTGTTCTGGTTTAGTTGAAATGTTAAGTTCTTCATATCCTCCTTTAGATCCTCTATGGATGGATCTGTCTTCTGATATTGATTCTCTTCCAGTTGTAGGGTTTCCTACAGGGCTTCTTTCTCAGTTTGAAACTTTTGTTGTCTCAAAGGGTACTTCAAGTGTGGTATTATGGAATTGACAAACACATGCCTATGTTGCATGTATGTCATGACATATTTTATCTTTCCCTTAAATCATTTGAATCTCTGGTCAATATCCCACACAAATAATCCTGGTTTATGTCTGATCTCTATCATGTCATTCATGTATTGATCCTCTGAGCTAGGATTCTAGAATTCATTTATCAATAGCTTCTTGATATCCGCAATCATTCTGGTTGTCCCTGGTGGACTGCTTGCAACTAAGATCATGTACCAATCGAGTGTGCGATCTCTTAGCATGATGGATAACTTCACAAGTTTAGTGTCTTCATCTGTGATTTGTTTTTATTCCCAAATGTTTTCACAAATGAACAAGTGCTTCTCAAGGTCCTCTGATGCCTCTCCCTTGAATTATGGTAATATGATGGTGGGATCATGTATTTCCATCCTGAATGCTAAACTAATACCTCTGCGTGGTGTAGATATTTGGCTACCACTTCCTAAATTGGCTCCTTTAGTTTTTTCTCCTTGACTAGATGTACTTCATGTTGTCTTCCTTCTGAAATTTGGTTGTCTAAATGGTGGTTTTCTTATTGGTGTATTAGTCGCACATGGGTTTATGGGTTCCACACTGACACCGATATGGATAGGAGTGTTTCCTTATGTTCCTGTTCTTGAACCTCTTGTCTTCCTTTCATATGTCGAGTGAAGGATTTCCTCAATCTTGTCCACAGCCCAGAGATCCTCTACTTATTCTTCATCACTTTACAAGCCTTCCCTCACGGATATGGATATATTCTTGTTGTTCATCTTATATTGGTAGGGTACTCCATTGCACCTTCTTTGAGCTGTTTTCATGATTGTCTTGATATGGTATTCCTCCATCATGATTGGATCCAAGTCCTTCTCCTTATTTCCTCTATCCATTTATTCATCTCTTGTCAGTGCTTCCCCTCTCCCCCCATGCATGCAGAGAAGTTTAGTTGTCTGAGGCCATTGTCATTACACCCTTGTTATATAGTAATATCTTAATGGAAGTATACAATAATCTGATATACATACCTCGATATCCCTTCAAGAAATCTTTCTTTTCTATGCTGTAAGATTTCATTGTATCTACTGCAAATTCTGTGATAAATCCCACAAAAATGTTGTCTAACCAGAAATCTACTTTGCATGTAAATTTATTGTCAACTTGTTGTAAGTGAGTGATCTCCATAGGATTCCACTCTAGTTGTTTGATCCTATTTTTAGAGTGGTTGTCTTTAAAACTCAATATACACTCCTGCAACACATGTGGGAAATAACAGAAAAATACTTCATGCAAGTCGTTGAATACGTACTTGTCCAGGTATTTGCACAGTGTTAACTTTGGGTTTCTGTTATCTTTCTTTGCAAACTCCAGATCCTTTGTTTTCAACCATATCTCGATCTCTGCCTTCGTTGGGTTCCATGGTCTCAACATATTCTTTTATATTCTCATTCTTTTAACGTTTTTTTCTCCAAATATGATATTATTTTTACGCTTCTTCAGTAGATCTAATCACTCAATCCCATTCGGTTCCAACTGGAAACAAAACCATTTGTTGGCTTAAACTACTTTATCTATTCTGATATTACCTTAATGTCATAATTTGACTCAGGTTCATATTTAACAATATTCCAACAAAATCCCTCTAAAACTATCGACCCTCCTGGTAAACCAGAAGGTAGTGCAGTACACAGGGTGCATTGCGCAGTCTCACCTGAGATAGTTCTATGGGTGGTTGCAATAATAAGATGCTTGTAGCCTGGGAATAAGTGGGGATACGTAATTTTACCTTGTGATCTTCATTTATTTAGTCTAACATCTTAATTACTTAGTCACTCTTACTCATGCATGTGAAATATCAGATATAACTAGTTCCTTCATTCATTTATCTAGCATTTAATCATTAACAACAATGGAGATGCATAGAATTAAATCAAATAACACAAGTTATACTATGGTTCACCCCCTCCTAGTCTATGTCCACAAATATTTGGCTCTCTAGCTCTTTTATTATGTCTCAACAATATATCGCGTTACACACGTTTACAGTCTTGGATCTTACAATATCAACATGCTTCTTGATCCCCGTGGGGTTGACTAGATCACACCAGGATCCTCATCCTATGATCTAACCCTCGGGATCAAGTTGCTTGACTCTTCTCTATCTCTCCAGCTTACAAAAATGTTGAAGTTCTAGCCTTTATCATTGTTCTCTCTATCTCCCTCTCTCTCATCTCCTAGGTACTACTTATACATACTCTTGGCTTATCAACCATTACAATATCATGCAAAAACCCTAACCCTAATGTAGTTAGGTCTCCCTTGCATGCACGCCTCACATGCTTCCTTTTCATCTGTTTCTTTTCCTCAATTGTATTTTCTTTCCACTTCATGCTTTTCTCTCCAAAAATTGCCTTTTTTAAAAAATGGGCCTTCGCCCAACAATATTTCATGCTTGATGTGAATGTGAGTGCACGATCTTTAGATTAGTCAATATTTTTGGTATTTAATCTTAAAACTCCTAAATTCTACTCTATGTTAGTAACACACATCTATGAGGGTTTGAGTAACCTCATCCAATTCACTGACTCTAATTTTTGTTTGGGTGAATCCCATATTTTATTTCACACTGTTGATTTCCTTTAAGTTTAATCATTAGTTAGCATTTGAATTAATTTTATAACCATGAACTAGTAGTGAATATGGGACAGATCCTTGACATGTGCATGCGTAGACCTTTGATCTAGAAATGACCACATGCATAGCTATGGTATTCTGTTCATGCATAGTATCAGTTGTATGGACATAGTGAATTTGTTTTAGGTTTCCTTTCCGCATTCCGACATGTGTTTTTTTGGAATTAGTTGCTAGAATGCGCTAGAATAGGATTTGATCATGCATTTCATGTTCTTGTATCTCTAAGTTTACGAACTCATAGTTGATAATTTAATGTCTATAAACTATTGCATATAATTTACCCAACATTTTTGGCATCATTGATGGGGAGGTGCTAAGGGATTAGAGCATAGGTAGGTTGGTTTTAAATTACACATCTTTGGGTAGGATAAATAATAATACGAGAGGTAAGAACCTGCATGGCCACTATTGTGAGTTTCCCCAAAACCTTGATGGTTCCTTTTTTGCAAGTGTGATTTCTTTATGCAAGTGTGGTGTTCTTCAATTCCGTAGGCAGTTTTAATTCATTCACTTTAAAGTTAAGATTTCAATTAGTTTTGGGTGTTGTAAGAACCCCCCTCATATAATAACCCTTGTTCAAGACGAGACCTATTGTTTGGAAAAATAAGGATGTTTAATAGTTTGTTGAACACAAGAGAAAATGTTACTCCAAGAGCTTTCTCAAATCCTAGTAGCATCCGGTGTCTCTACCTCTCAGGAAGAACAAATCATGACCACATTCAAGAATTTATCTTTCTCCCACGAAGTGATAGACGAACAAAAAATCCATGAACCACATTCAAAAGAAGATATGGAATCTCCCCTTGATCATCATTGTCAATTTACAGTGGAAATTAGAAAACCATGGACTACATCGGATGAAGAACAAACAGTAGAACCTGAGACTGAGGAATTTCCACCATGTCCCTCCTCAAATCCTTTATACATTCAAGAAGTCGATCAAGAAGATTTTTATGGAATGAAAGAGGAGGACATAAAGAGTTTTCTAAATGAATAATTGAACTAAGGACATCATGACTATATCAAACGTTGGTTCGAGATGACTATTAGATTGAAGCACCACTTTCTTCTTCAACAACTATTCACATCATATCTTTCAAAACAGTTGGTTCCAAGTACTTATTAAAGCATGTTGTTCAAACTTGAATGTGAATATATTTATAATATTGTTACGCACATGGATTCATTGGAAGTATTCATATACTTGAAAAAATGTTATTTTCTTAGGTAAGGTAGGATAGTAAACAAGTAAATAAATGTTGAATGTAGTTGTAAGTTTGGTGCAACATCGTTTTTTTTTTTTTTTTGAAACAATCAGGATGAGAAACTAATCTTACGAGAGTTTTTATACCCCAATAATTTTCAATATGTTTTCAGCAAATACTGAGATCCTTTTCTAAATAAACCAGGCTATGATGATTTGTTGGAATTTTGCAGTATTCTCTTTTCCACTGGATTAGGAGAACATCTTCATGACTTAATCAGGGAAGTAATTTCATTTCTTTTAGTTCTGTTGTTTTGTCAAAATTGTCTTCTATTTTGATATTTTATTACCTAAGACTATTTTGGAACAATTGAATTTATTTTTCTATTACTTCCCTAAGCCTATCTTTTCTTGTTTTAAGGATTGTTCTCTGACTTTTATTAATTGCTCTACTATTTTTTTGAACTATTTTCCTTGTTGAAATTTACAGTTTAGGTAATTATTAATAGGGAAAAATTGAAAAGAAAAGAGTTCAAATATCAAATCAATCATTTTCAGTTCTTTTAGATATTTCTTCTCCCTTCTTTATACAAAATTCCAGACCATTTATTACAACAATAACTTATAGCCCCATTTTTTTATATTATGGGATTACATAAAGTTAAAAGTCCATATTATGAGGCCCATAGGAAGCTAGTACAACCTGATCTAATTTCAAAGTTGGTCAGTAGAGCATCCTTATTAGAGAGTAGAAAGAGATTGCATGAAGTTTCTACCCATGGGAACACTACCATAATTCTATGTGAAGAAGATGACCTTAGGGACTAGAGGCACTTTAGGTTGTTCTCCAATGGCTTCATCCACCACATATTAAAGGGATCGACCATATATATGATTGACTAAACTCATTAAGTATCCTTTACATAGGGACAACCTATAGGAAGGTAATATTTCTACCCTCGAACTTGTACCATCTTGTTCCTTTAAGGGGATTTTTAGAGCAGCTCCCCCATCCACCCAATACATATATATACACATATCATAAATTTCAAGAGTGGAATTCATGGGACCAGATCCTATGATAGAAAATGGTTGCAAGAGGACCCCGTCGAGGCTATAGATGTCTACTGGTAGAGGGTCCCAACCTATGGTACTAATAGGTAAACCAATCAAGGCTATGGATGCTCGTGGGAAATGGGGAATTCTCCCTAGAGAGGGTAATATAAAATTCAATACTCATAGGTGTCATCCCATGCCTGTAGAGGGATTTTTTATGATTTCTCCCCCATCTCTAATTATATTTGTTATGCAAATTGTAAAAAGGAAGTAATGGGACAAGAGTTCTTAGAGTAAAATGGGTTTAAAAGGTTACCTCGTTGAGGCTATAGAAGCATATCGACAATGAGTTTGGACATGTGACCCTTATATTGACTAAACATAATCCATTTTGTCCCTATGTACATGATCCAAATTATTTTGAGAATGACAGGAAGACAAAAATATAGAAAATATATAACAAGGAAATACACAAATATATTGCAAGAAGCACAAAAATATAGTGAAACCCAACTTCTATTAATGAATAAGAGATAAAAAAATTGTAGAACACAGACTAGTAGAAGGCGGTAGATTATCTCTGAAAATAAAGAGATGTTGGCTATGCTTCATTTGCAACAAGATTTACATCACACTCCATTGCATGCTTAAAGGGAATCCTTCACCTCAATTGTATATGAGAGAGTGAGAGGAGAAAAATTCCCATGATGCATATGGGATAAATTAATATAAGTTTATAAATTATCGTAGGCATGCAAAACACTAGGACTTCCTGAGAGATCACCCATCCTAGTACTACTTTAGCATGAGAACACTTAACTGCAGAGTTCTAATGGGATCCGCTGCATTAATGTTATGTTGTAGGAATGTACATAATACCATTAGGAAATCATTACATGATTCCTGTAAGTAACAAATGAAGATGGAATTACATTCCATTCCCCATCAAAAGGGTGAATATCATGTTTTATCAAAACAATAGGCTTGGAATGTTGATTTAGTGGAAAAGGTGGATGGTCATCGACATCCACCTGGATAATTCCCCCCCCCTTAGGAAGCAATGGTCTTCATTGCGTTATGTTCCCTCATGAGATGGGGAAAATTTTGTTAAATATGAACCTTGGTGAGTCGCTCGCCTTGTTGAAGTAGATGTATTTATTGTACTTTATCTGTGGAAGGTTGTCATGAAACTCTTTGAGGTGTTGGATCTGTTCAATAGAACTAGCTGCAGGATCTACCTTGGTCTGAGTGTGGGAGGACTCTGTCGATGAATATGTATAAATAAGAGCTATATCAATGGGTAATAATGGTTGGAACCCAAAGAACATCTGAAAAGGGTTGTGGCCAATAGATCTATGTTGAACATATGGGAGACTCTCATTCTCTTTGTTCTCCTCTATAATCTTATCGAATTGCTTCTGTTGGATAGAAACATCTTGGGTTGAGGCTTTAGTAGTCACAATGAACTTTTGTTCACCATATGAATGGATCATGAAGAGGGAAAATTTTGTGGTCTGAGAGATTACTTTGTGACATTGTTTTTCCAAGATCAATGAAGTGGTAGTAGTCAAAGCTACCTCTGGTACCCTATATATTTGACCTCCCAGAGTAACAATGACACTGCAGAGTCGAGACTCATAGATATCATGACATTTCCCTATATATGGTTGTACTAAAACAACATCAAAAAATTCAAGTGGGGAAACATCACACACTACCTCATCCTTGAAGGTCTTGATGCCATAGGAAAGGTGACACTATTGGCTAACACAGATGTATCGTCTCTTACTCAACCATCCGATTGTGTATGGTTGGGGGTGTGGAATCATTGGCAGCTTCAATCTCTTGACAACCTCGACCGATATCAAGTTCTTCTGACTCCCTCTATCAACAATGAAATGGAGTGGGGTCCCCATTACCCACTTCTATGAGTGGAAGAGATGCTCCCCCTCCTCAATCTAATTTGGTTCTTCTAGTTGTATTGTTGTGGCCATGATGGTAGCAGTGGGTTCTGCATCAATGATTCATTTCCCTTTATTGTGATATGAATCGAAGTCTAAGTCAGGTTATGATTCTTTTTCTTCGAGCTCGACCACTATTGACTATTTCGAGTGACATTCATCGGTGTTGTGTCAGGGGATTTGTGGAACTCACACCAGTTTTTGATGTCTTTCTTAAACTTCGTGTTACCCTTCTTTTCTTTTGTATTGGAATGTCTCTCTTGAGGTTGTCCTTTCTTGTTGATATGTCCTTCTTTATGTGAGTTAGGGTTTCCTTTTCCATGCTTATGTTGTGGTGTATTTTCAAACATTAAATCCCGCTTACTTTATTGCTTGAATTTCTGCTCAATTTTGACTACATATCGATAAGCATCTCCTTGTGAGGAGATGTCCAATAAATCCATGTTTGTTTGGATGTACCTGTGTAGACCACTGTGGTACTTCAAGACCAAGTGTCTCTTGGAGTCTTTGATACCCATATTTAAGTACAAGGTATGAAAAATGTTAGTGTACTATGACACTGTCTGCTCTCTTTTCTGACGCAAAGTTGTCCATTTCATGTAATGGTCATCATAGTTTTCGATAGGGTAGAACTCCTCCTTTAGGGAATCTACAAAGGATTCCCAAGTGGGTTCTCTTTGAATGGTGTAGATTCACTCATGGTGTACCTCTCCCAATAACCTTCCCACCAAGATATGACATGGGGAAGGTATTTAAGGAGTGTGAAGGTGATATTTTCACTGTTGGAAATTTTTTGGATAGAGTAATAACCTTCTAGATGATTCAACCATTTTTATAGAGCATCTACATCTATATGGCCTTCAAATAAGGGGATATAAAAATTGAATTGTACCTTGAAGGGTGTCACACCTCTGGAATTGATGCTTTTCTAAGATGCCTCAGCCACCACCATCTAAAGGATCTGAGCGAAGTTGTCAATCATCTCGTTCCTTTGTCGCGTGAGGGCTTCCTCGAGCAACAATTTAAAAGGATATCATTCTCCATCGTATCTCATTTATTCTTCCATGGGAGGTCATCGTTATTGATGGGGACAGTTTTGCAAGGGATCAACTACTTCGAGTCCCAACTCTTTGTACACTGACCTCATTCGGGACATGCACAAAGAAAAAAATAAAGAGTAGACTGTTGGATTACTGAGAGGGGGGTGAATCAGTAATAGAGAAATCTAATATTTTTTAACCATATAATGCAAGTGTTATATCAATGTAGCATTATCATCCAATATTTGCAGAGTAAATAAACAATGAAAAAATGAACAATCATACACATACAGAGGTAACCAATGTTTTTACGTGGAAACCCAAAGCGGGAGAAAACCACAAAATGATTTTTCTTATATGTCTTGAAGAATTACATTCATTGGAAGCACCAACTTACTTTGTTTTCCAGCTGCAACTTGAAGTAGGCTCCAACCCCCTAGTTTCTCAAGCTACAACCTAAGGGAAGCTCCAACTCCCCAATTCTCTGACTACAAATAGGAGGCTACAACCCCCTATGTTTTCTGGCTACAACCAGAAGGTGTCTACAACCACCTGTCCTTGCCCTGTCCAACCGCCTTGATGTATAAGTAGAATGATGGAACCACTGTCACACTATCACTGTGAGATATACTGCTGTAAACCTGTACCAATCAACCTGCACCAAACAACTTGTACCAATAACCTGAACCATGAATAAAAAATGCATCAACCTATACCTCAACCTGTACCATAAACAAGTTCATCAACCTCAACCAAAATCCCTCATTAATTTCATCATCCAACTCTGATTTTTAACTCTGTAATAGACCCGGTGTATATGATCACATACCCGGAAAAATTCCTTAAATTTAACAACAAGAGACTACCATTTTAATCAAACTTTACTTTAGTCTCACATGACTAGTTTTGGATTAGTCAACAACCCTAACTTCAAATAATCATAACACTACTACATATGGGTGGATTATTCCACGAAAATTTTCCACGCTTCCACGCTTCCACTAGTTTCATCTTTTTTTTTTAAACAGGGCAGGATTTTTGTCGATATTTCCACGCAAGTTCGTCGCAATATCCATTAAAATCTTTTTTAAATCTAGTTGGGATTTTCGTCGCTATAGCGACGAACTTTCGTGGCAATATCGACGAATATTCATTGATAATTTAAATGCAAGTTAGGGATTCAACAACCCATACATTGACTAGAATATATCATCCCATCACTATTGT
>JZKD02S1755080.1:54684-70184 GCA_000966675.3 Picea glauca
TGTAAATTTCCTCCAGACTTCAAGGTCTGAAACGTCACAGAAAAGTTTTTATAGAGAAAATTCCACAATGACTCATTTCAGGATGATTCCAGAACCAGATCTTGTACAAGCTGTATCTCGGAAAGTATAAGGCCTCAGGAGCTGAATTTTTAACCCAACGTACCTTGATGTGTCTTATAAATAACCTCCAAGCCGTACCTTATGAAACATTGTAGAAAAAAAGTTATAGCGAAAATTCCACAGTGTCTCAGATGTAGCAGTGAAACCCCAAGACCTTGAGCTCTGATACCATATGTTAAGAACCAAACATCAATATAGCATAGAAAAACCTCAGGAAAAGTACTCAACGCCTTGAAAAATAGATAATTTCAGATAATAAGCCTCTTTGAGGGGGCAACCTCCTTTTACCCGACTTAAATGTTCAAGTCCAAGATGATTCAAAATGAAAATGTCTCCTTGGTATATATAGGAGACTACGAGGTTTAATGGCCTAAAGTCGACATAAATAAAATAAAATTACTAATCTAAATTACAACTAATGGCCTAAAGCCGACATAAATAAAATAGCATTACTAATCTAATATGCCCCAATTAAGTGGTAATGAGCCAATATTAGGGCTTAACACCAGCCAAATCCTTTGGCACTAAATCTCTTGAACTTTGATCTTCTGAATTAGAATATTTCCAGTCGTTTGAAGGTATCATCCTTTGAACTTCTTCCTTATGAATACTCAACTCTTGGTCTCGCTCATGCTTCTGAAAAGCATTATCTCTTTTGAACTTTCAGTTGGCTCAGTCTCTAAGGGACTCAACCCTTCTGCTTCCTTTCAAGACTTTTGGTGTCCTTGTGACACACTTTACGCTCGACCACCCGAGCTTCGGAACTTGAAACAAGTTCATTGTGCACATTCTCCTTGTGATTAACTGTCCTTCATATGGTTGTCTCCTCAATAGTTCATTTGAATGTTGGCCTGGTGCACTCCTTGCACAGGTACTCCTCCAGAGTGTTCAACAACTTTGTTTCCTTTCACTCCTTGAAGGGATATAAGTTCCATCATGGTGAATTATCTCTTAAGCACCCCTTGCTGAGCCTACAGAGTATTCAACAACTCTGTAAGTGTATTCTTCAACACTTTTCTTATCTCTGAAATCGCAATAGAGTTCCTATGGTTCACTCTTTACACTCACTCAACGCCCACCTGGAAGAGCTCTACAAAACTTTCAGTAGTTTTGTCTCTTTATGCCTTCTCTGCACAGTCTTCCCTCTCAAGTATTTAGTAAATTTGAGGCTCCTCTTGAGTTTGTAATCATTTTGGTGTGCTCTCCTGGTACGTTCCTTCTAACTCCACAGATTTCAGATGCGCACTCCTTGCACTGGCTACAAAACTTCCAATGTTTTTTTGTGCACTCCTTGCACAGCCTAAAGAACCCATAATGATATTACACAACTAAATCAAAGATAGAAAAATCTATATTTCTATTATAAATGAAATCTATCATACATCTACAAAATTCATTCATGAAACATAAATACATGAACAACAATATGCAGGAAAAACTACTTTTCTATTATCTCTGTGTATCTATATAGATGATTACAAAAAATGGATTTCTCAGAGTCTCAGTTCTCTCATGTTCTCTCTCTCTCTCAGAACTTCTACCTCTAAGGCCTCTCTACCTAGACCTCCTATCTTCTCTGCTCTGTTTCATTCTTGAAATATGAAACAATATCTCATGACAAAAGAGGGCCTCTGTGATCTCATCCTCTCTCACCTAACCTCATCGATTACATCAAAGTTTCATAAATGTTTACCCATACCTGACTATGATCTGGGTCTACTACAAGAATCCATTTAAGGCGAATCTACCTACTACATGTACAAAGAAAAGGCTTGCCATTAAAATACTTACAACACAAATCCCCATGGGATCTGATTTCATATTTAAAAATGTGATAGGCTCAATGCCTCTCTTTCTCCTCAAATGCGCACTAATGTGTTGGACTGCTGGCACACTACTGAGGTGGAGTGATGCTCCTGCATCATACTCCTCTACTAGGAAAAACATGAGCTCCTACTAATGAGCTCCTCTTATCCAGTGTTGAAATCCACCTGAATCCCAAATTCTCTTCGGTAGTTTTCCTCTTGCTCCTCTCTAGCTATGCTCCTGCTACTGTTGTTGCTTATTCTACTCCCTCTCCCCTGCTACTATGACCAGCTCTCTTTTTTTCATCTCTCTTTTGATGATTGCTTCTTCTGACCTCAACATCATCTCCCTGATTTCCTCTATCACTTTGTCCAGGTACTCCACTGGCTGGCTCTTTGTATGCAGTCTTCTCGGCTGCAACTCTTCCTTCTCCTCAGTGGGTAGATCAACTCGATCCCCATTATGATTTTCTCCATTTCTTGTGGCCTTAGCTTGCCATCCTCTTGCAGACCCCAATTATGCAGTCTCTTCTTGACTAACTTATTGTTCAGTCTCCTCCACTGACATATTATCTTATTCTATAAGCTCTTCTTGTGTTGGCATCTCTTCAACTTCGTCTAATTTATCCCCTGGATGGTATGCTCCTCCATCTATCTCCAACTTGACCTGTTGGATGTGCCTAGTTATTTCCAGGGTTTAAAATTCCTCATGTAGCTCAACAAAGTCTTTATTGTATGCTCCCTCTTCTGCTACAGGCTCCATTCTGTGGCCATTTCCTGTTTGGCTTCTTGGTTGAAAATTTTGAGCAATTCTGCCAAATGCTCTTCTCCTGAATTTTGCATGACTGTCTTCTAGCAGTCATCTCTTGGTTCTGGATTGTCCAACCAATCCTCCAACATCCTCAATTATATCTCTCATTGAGTAATTGTCTCAATTATGTGCTCCTCTTCTTCTTCTCCTTGGGCAGATTCTAATACATGTTCCTTCATCATGGCAGTCACTGTTGGTTTTCTTTCTTCTCCTATTGCACTCTCATCATGTGCACTCGCCTCTACTTGGTTGTTTGGTAGAAATATCTTGATCCCTCCAGTAATCAAAATGATCCTCTGATCCTTCTCCTTTGTGATAGAAGTATTCAACTTCTCATTGTCTTCATTCACATGGTCTGCAAAACCACATGAATCTTCATCTATCAGCACTTCTTACTGAAATGAACTCACTTTTGAGATCACGAGACTTTCAGATAATCTCATCTCTTTCTTCCTGCCTACTTGGCAATTTGGGAATTTTTTTATGCCCACCTGGAAGTCTATGAGATCAACTGATCCCATCTTATTGCCCACTTGGAAATCTGAGCTTTTCACACTTCTCCTCTAGAAGTATAGGATACCTTCCACTGATTTCTTTTCATTGCCCACCTGACAACTTGAAATTTCATTTCTGTCAACCTGGCAGTTTATGTTATCTTCATCTAATTTCTTCTCCTCCTCGTCGCTGAGATTTTTCCCAATCTCTAGTTCACAGATGTGAATCAGTTCCTCCTCTATGTCACTGAAGTTTTCAATCATCATCCTTCATTGTTATCTGGCTAACAATTCCTTTATTGGCTATTTCACTCTCTTCTTCATGGGCCATTCATACACCCAATGTGTTTTTTCATCATGCTGCATTTTAAATACAAGCTTCTCCATTCTGGATCTTATCTCATTAAGCTCCAGATCCATATCTAGATTGTTCTTCTTCTATTGGTGGCCTTCTCTTCGACCACTTCCATGGCCTTCAGTATCCATTTTCACCTTCTTCCTGCCCTCCTGGAAAGTCTATGGATCACTCTTCATCTACGATCATCTCCATCTTATCTCACAACTTATTTGGTTGTTTAAAATTTTGTTGTTGCGTCCATGCAACAACCTTTTCATAGAATATCAATACCCTCCTTTATTTTCACCTGTTTTCTACAAGAAAACTCTTGCTTCTGATACCACTTGATGTTATCAGGTCATATCCTTTCATCACTCTCCCTTGTGTGTTATCTATAAGAAAAATTTCATATCCTAGTGCTACTCGATGTAGTCAAACCATCTCCTTCACCTGAATTCTAGAGATGAATATCAATATCTGATACCACTTGATGGTGTGTATCAGACCATATCTTTTCTCCTCTACCTCCCTCTGCCTACAGTATACAGACAAAATGTGGCTCTGATAACACCTGATGCAACCCCCCTCCCCTTCGGGGTTCTGCGACCTCTCAGTCAAGGATCGTTCTTCAATTCCCCTAAGCCAAAGCGACTCTTCGATTCACTGCTGGAATCCTTTGAACAAATCCATATGTCCTTTTGTTTAAACCCCACCTACGCGAACAAGCACAAGGCATGAGCTTCCCCTCCACATGTCCATCGATAGTGACCTGGGGCAAAACCTTAAAGAATTTTGGGACTTCGTTATTCACAAAGTTGAAAGACTTCTCACCTCAAATATTTTGATCCGCAAAACCCAGAAATTCTCCAACGTCAAATCAACATCTCCTGGCGCTCCAAGATCTGATGGTCCAGATCTTCTCGCCTGAAATTGGGATTTCACCTTTTAGGACTTTTGGAGATAACTTCCTCTATTTCTCCCGATTCCCAATTCTCCAAAATCTATGTGTGCCAAATCCTACACTCCTCGTCATCCAACGACTGTGATTGAATCGCAATATTGCGATTCAAGAGTTTTTATAACTCTAACTTTTGACTTCTCTGAGTCACGACTGAACGAAACGTTGATCTCTCGCCACATGTCCTTTTTGATGGATGGTCCTGATGATTTCATGAATTCTCCTTTTGCGAGTTTTCTCTCATCTTCACCTCTGTCCTCCCAGTACCCAGTCTTCTGGCATGTATGGATCTTTGCCATGTGTCCTTTTGGATCTAACGGTCTAGAGTGATTTTGTGAATTCATCTTTTATGAGTTTGTTCCTCTCCTCCTTGCAAATCTTCTAGTATTTGATTTCACGAACACCCGGATCTGCTTCCACCTGTCCTCTCTAACAATGGAAGGTTCTGATCTTTTCAGAACTTATCTCATGCACCTTCCTCTGGGTCAAACGACTATTGGTCCACGCACTCAGATCCAATAGTCCAGATCTGGTCTCCTCCTGTGAAAATTCTTGCTTGTCTGGACTTTGATCAGACGGTCCAGATTCTCCCAAAATCTATGGTTGTGATTGAATCCATATTTTGCATGTTGCGAATTTGGAAACTAAGGAATTATATCCTCCCAACTCCCAATATCCAATACCACAAAATGAACCAACAATTCAGATCTCTTCTAGATTGATGACTCCCATTCCTCCTAGGTTTTGAGAGTTAAATGAGTCCCACTGTTATTCTCCTCACAACTTATCTTGATCTGATGATTGTCGCCTATCAACGCATCCTCCTCGAAGATTCTTTGTCATCCATTCAACTCCTTAACGAGTCCCAGCCAAATTCTTTTGCACCAACTCTCTTGAACTTTGATCTTTTGACTTATAAGATTTCCAGTCGTTCGAAGGTCTTGGCCTTTGAACTTCTTCTTTCTATGGACTTAACTCTTGGTCTCGCTCACGCTTCTAAAAAACATTATCTCTTCTGATATTTCAGCTGGCTCAGTCTCTAAGGGACTTGAACCTTCTTCTTCCTTTGAAGAGTTCTGGTGTCCTCCTGACACACTTTTCGC
This sequence comes from Picea glauca, assembly GCA_000966675.3. NCBI lineage: Eukaryota > Viridiplantae > Streptophyta > Pinopsida > Pinales > Pinaceae > Picea > Picea glauca. Next base: position 60,313 of record JZKD02S1755080.1, read on the forward strand.
TTGACCTCCTGAGCTTCAGAACTTGAAACAAGTTCACTATGCGCATTGCCCTTGCACTTGACTCGCCTTCAGATGGTTGTCTCTTTATCACTTCGTTTGAAGGTTCACCTAGTGCACTCCTTGCACAAGTCTTCCTCTAGAGTGTTCAACAACTATGTCTCCTTTCCCTCCTTGAAGGGATATAAGTTCCCTCCTAGCGACTTATCGCTCAAGCACCCCTTGTTGATACTACAAAGTATTTAACAACTCTATAAGTGTCTTCTCTGACACTTTTCTTTTCTTTGAACTCACAATAGAGTTCCTCTGGTGCACTCTTTGCACTCTCTCAATGCCCACCTTGTGGAGCTCTACAGAACCTTCGGTATTTCTATTTCTCTATGTCCTCTCTGCATAGTATTCCCTCCCAAGTATTTAGTAACTCTAAGGCTCCTCTTGAGCTCCCTCCTTGCATGTTCCTTCTAACTCCATAGAGTTCAAATGCACACTCCTTGCGCTGGCTACAAAACTTCCAATGTTCTGTTGTGCACTCCTTGCACAGCCTAAAGAACCCAAAATGATATTACACAACTCAATCAAAGATATATAAATCTATATTTCTAGTAACTCTAAGGCTCCTCTTGATTTTTTAATCGTTCTGGTGTGCCCTCCTGGCACATTCCTTCTAACTCCATAGAGTTCAGATGCGCACTCCTTGCGCCGGCTACAAAACTTCAAATTTTTTGTTGTGCACTCCTTGCGGCGGCTACAGAACTTCAAATGTTTTGTTGTGCACTCCTTGCACAGCCTAAAGAACCCAAAATGATATTACACAACTCAATAAAAGATAGATAAATCTATATTTCTATTGTAAATGAAATATATCATACATCTACAACATTCATTCATGAAACATAAATACATGAAGAACAATATGCAGGAAAAACTGCTTTTCTATTATCTTTGTGTATCTCTACAAATGATTACAAAAACTGAACTGCTTAGAGTCTCAGTTCTCTCAAGTTATATCTCTCTCAAAACTTCTACCTATAAGGCCTCTCTACCTAGACCTCCTATCTTCTCTGCTCCGGTCCCTTCTTGAAATATGAAACAAGATCTCATGAGAAAAGAGGGGCTCTCTAATCTTGTCCTCTCTCACCTAACCTCATCTATTACATTGAAGTTTCATAAATGTTTAACTAGATCTGACTACGATCTAGGCCTGCTACAAGAAACCATTTAAGGATACTTTGCCTTCTACCTATACAAAGGCATGGCTTGGCATTAAAATACTTACAACTCAAATCCCCATGGGATCTAATTTCATATTTTAAAATGTGAGAGGTTCAATGCCTCTCTTTCTCCTGAAATGTGCGATGATGTGCTAGAATGTTGGCGCATTGCTGAGGTGAAGCAATGCTCCTACATCAAGTCATATACCAAATATCACAAACACATGCCTCAATCATGCTCCTCAATATCACCAACATGCAACCTCATCACAATATACCAAGCCTCAAGTATGCACCATAACATATAACCAAAAATGTTACCAATATAGCCAATAATGCTTCTAATCAATATACTGTAACATCACGAAGAGGTACCATACCATCATGTATCATTATCAACATGTACAATACCATAACCAAGCATGAGACTTACTCACATAAACTTACCTATCATCCTTTAGCTGACCTGATACTCTGTAAATTGACCTGTAACTCTTCCATAGCCTATATCATTTTGGTACCAACATCATTATTCACTTCTATCTTCTCCTTGCTCGATAGAGACTACTTGTTACATGGGTCCTCGTGTGACATCCTCCAGGAAACCCACGGGGATGCATCATGGGAAACTTACTTTATGATCCGTGGGGATGACCATAATTAGGGTTTTCTCATATTTTCCCTCTCTCCTCTGAAACATCTCATGCTTCACTACCTCAGAATTCTCCATCAAAAACTAGCCAAAAGATCACTTACTCATAAGATAGATAATCAATGAATGTGTGTATGTATGTACTTGTGAATGACTACTTGAGCTATATTTATAAATTTGCTAGGTAACCTCTTCCCTTAAACTTAGGGTTTCTATTTATTTCTTGTTAAAACCACTTTACCATTTCATTCATTGACTTGTGACCAACTATGACTTCTTGACCATTCTTTGGGGCTTCCAACTTCTCAAGTCCATAACTCCTTAATCATGAGGAACCACATGGTGTATCACATATCACCAGAAATAACATGACAAGAAATACACATATATGAATGTATTACTTGCATTCCCAATGTCCTTCATTTCGTTATACCTATATGAACTTCGGGTCCCATAACCACACCTTTGGGGCTTCATGTAGACTTCATCAAATGCACCCATCATATCTGTTGACATCAACCAACTCACCATCAATCTAGATTATACAAATGAAAAAAAATTGTCAACAATATTATCATATCTCTGGATCTCTACAAGGGTTGACATCAATATCGACCAATTGTCCAACACTATGCAGGTTGAAATTGATTCTTTGTCAAAAAATCATACTTGGGACTTGGTTCCTTGACCTCAAGGAAAGAAAATTATGAAATGTCCATGGGTCTATAGGAGCAAATTCACCTCTAAGGGTATTTTTGAGTGACATGAATCACACCTCATTATGAAGGAATTTTCTCAACAAGAAGGCATAGACTACACTGAAACATTTTCCCATGTCACAAAGATGAAATCTGTTCGACTGAGTCTTTCCCTTTCTACTCATTTTTGATGGAAAATCCATCTGATGGATGTGAAAAGTCACTTTATTTATGGAGACCAATATGAAGAAATTTTCATGGAACAACCACCTAGTTTTGTGATAGATTCCAATTTTGTTTGTCTACTCAATAAATGGCTTTATGGTTTGAAGTGGGCTCCTCATGCTTGGTATGTTAAGATCAAAAATTATTTCTTTGACTTGGTTTCAAAAATTCTGAATGCTATCCCAACTTTTATGTACTCCATACTAATGGAGACACCATGATTTTTGTTGTATATGTAGATGGCCTACTTATTACTAACAATAATTATGATCTCATCCTTAAATTGAACAAATGACTTGTTGAATCCTTTGACATGATAGATCCTGGTACTCCGCATTAGTTTTTGGGTATTCAAGTATTATAACTTTCTGATGGTTTTTTATTTCTCATTCTAAATATGTGATGGATTTGTTGGCACATTTTAAGATGGTTGATTACAAGCCTTGAGCTACTCCTTTTTAGTATGCAATAAAGCTTATCAAAACCTGTGAAACACACTTGCAAGTGATGCTACACTCTATTGACAAATGGTAGACATTCTTATTTATCTTATTCATAGTAAAACTAGCATTTTTTTTTCTTGTCAGTGTGGTTTATCAGTTTATTAAAGAATCTAAAGAAATTTATTACAGAATCTAAAGAAAGGCACAAGAAAGAAGTCAAACAAATTGTCTGTTATCTCAGTGGTACCACTCATTTTGGTATAAAGTATTTTTGAAGTTCAAATTCATTGGTCGACTTCACCGACTCACACTGGGCTAGTGACAGTGATGATTGGAATTCCACTTTTTGCTATGTGTTTTTCTATAGCACTGGACCATTGGTATGTTCATGCAAGAAACAAAAGGTAGTATTTTTGTCAAATACAAAAGAAGAATATCATGGTGTTATTCAAGTTGGTGATGAATCAAGTATGGATTCACAAAATTTTAGGAGAACATGGCCTTCCTATTTACACCTCGACTACAATCTACTATGATAATCGAAGTACCATACAGATTGTTGAAAATCATTTTTCCCATAGTAAGATGAATCATGTTCAAATCCATGCTCACTATTTGAGACACTTGGTTCATGAGTATGTTGTCTCACTTGAATATTGTAGAACAAATGATCAGGTTCTTGATATCTTCACCAAACATTTAGGTGAAACTAGATTTATCAATCTTGGAATGATGCTTGGGATTCATGAAGTTACAATTATGGAGGGCTATCATAATGATGTAATTTCACCTCCTAAATCACCATAGTTTTGTGTTGATGGGAGGGGGGGAGTGTTGGAATATCAAACATTGATGGTTCATCACACATCTCTTGGTTTTAGTCGGTTGAGAGGTTGACCTACATCTAGATACAGTGGGTCGATTTATCAACCAACACACTACAACAATCGGTCGAGTAGATGATGTGCATGTCGGTTGAATAATCAACCAATTGTCGAAGATAGTCGAGCAGTGGAATGAACAACCTAGGAATTGGCGACAAGTTGGACATGTAGGTTTTAAGTCATGAATCGTTGTTGAGTTGAATCGACATAGCGGATCTAATGAATTCAACTCTAACAGTTGATGATTAAATGTCAGCAATATCTTTTGTACTCTATGGAATTTGGTTATGTATTGAGGCCATAAAAAGTAGATCCCTTTTATCATGATCATCATGGAAATCACGCGATCAAGATCCAAGATGCACTATGATGTTCTGATCATTATGCACCTTTCTTAGCTATTGTAATGGTGTCGTTAGAGACCACATTTTATCTTCAAAAAAAAATTTCCCCTTTGATTATATGCAATACTATCCTTTTTGTTTCATGTCATGTTCCACCCTATTCCCCAACACTAACTAAAGAAGAAATGGTACCTATGGTGTGAAAGTGATTGATTGTATTGTATGAGGTAAACTAGTGCCAAAGTCTATGTTATCTTGCAAGAACCAAAGGACCAATCAATAATTATTGAATCAATGTAGAAAATAATGATCATTGGGCCAAACATCAATACATTGTGGTGGAGTCTTTAGGCAAAATAAAAAATTGTCAAAATTAAAAGAAAATTAATCTTTATGCGATAAATATTTTCATTTATCAATTTTCATTAGATAAATGTTAGTTGGTGGCCTGCTATTATGATGTTTTTAAATTGGTGGAAATGGATTATGGGGTTAAGAAAACAATCATAGTGTTTAGTGTTTTGTAGACCTAGGGGTGTTTACTACTAGGTTAGAAGTGTATGTTATTGACCTAGAGACTTATGATATCATCATTGGTATGGAATAGTTAGAATTATTCGTCAATGGCCACAACTATGGAAAAACAAGGGAACCAGAGACTTATGATATCATCATTGGTATGGAATAGTTAGAATGATTCGTCAATGGCCACAACTATGGAAAAACAAGGGAACCATCTATGATGACTTATGATATCATCATTGGTATGGAATAGTTAGAATGATTCGTCAATGGCCACAACTAAGCAAAATAAGGGAACCATCTATGATGGTCCTAGAGATAGTCGAAAAATAGTTGAAGGATTTGAGTGAGGATTTGTTGTTTCTCTTTTTGATGGGGTCGCTTCCCATGAGGGATTGAGGACTGGTGTGGTGAGAGTGTATTTTCCTTGACCATAAATATTTTATAAAGGGTGCAATTCAACCTCTGCATAGTAAATCCAATTTATTGGAAGATGACAAGGAAAAGTGTGTAGTTGAGTGAAAGATAAATTTGGTGCAGAGAATACAAGCTTTGATTTTATTGGAAGATGACATTTATACTCTCATTAGAGAATATCTTCCTACCATATTATCGGAGTAATTATTCCCTTGTGTGGCCATTGATAAGTGAATAATAGAGGTCACGAGGCTCTCTCTAACACCAATGAATACTCAATAAATCCAGTCAATTAATAGTTTAGGGAGAAATGACTTCTTTTTATTTCGATGGTAGAGATCAACCCATCTATCAACAATGGGAATGGGTTGATTTTATGAGATAAGGCCATCCATGTTAGAAGAGAATCTTAGCCAAGAGGAGAAAACACTAGGAAGGATTCAAGTATGTGAAAACCTCATGTAATGACTCGAGGATATGGATGGCACTCTGGTGACTATATCTAATGTGGAGTCTTCTTAATAGGGCACTTCACTTCTCAGTGTGTAGTTGAGTGAAAGATAAATTTGGTGTAGAGAATACAAGCTTTGATTTTATTGGAAGATGGCATTTATACTCTCATGAGAGAAGATCTTCCTACCATATTGTGGGAGTAATTAATCCCTTGTGTGGCCATTGATAAGTGAATAATAGATGTCACGAGGATCTCTCTAACACCAATGAATATTCAGTAAATCTAGTCGATTAATAGTTTAGGGAGAAATGACTTCTTTTTTATTTCGATGGTAGAGATCAACCCATCTATCAACAATGGGAATGGGTTGATTTTATGAGATAAGGCCATCAGTGTTAGAAGAGAATCTTAGCCAAGAGGACCAAACACTAGGAAGGATTCAAGTATGTGAAAACCTCATGTAATCATGGAGAAGTGAAGTGCCCTATTAAGAAGACTCCACATTAGATATAGTCACCAGAGTGCCATCCATATCCTCGAGTCATTGATTATTCTTATACCTGTGGAGGGGAGTAGAATTGGGGCATTGGTTAAATGGAATTCCCTCAGTAATTAAACATATCACTTGTTTTATATTGCAATTGAGGAAGAAATGGTTGTAAATGAATATTACATGGGATAACTGTGGAATTCCACGGAAAGAAAATCCATGAGAAAGGAGAAATTAAAATGTTGGGAATGAATCTAATGAAATTGAATTTGCTAATGTATATGGAACTTCAAAGCTCAAGCATGGATACATAGTGTGCCAAATAGTAGGGTTGAATAATACATTGAATGGTGGGGAGTACATGAAATCATAGGGTGAGTGCATGCGGAAAATATTAGTAGAAAAGACAACAACATTTGAGGGCGTTATTGTACGTCATTGCAGAGAAAATGTTATCCAAGATGCATGAGAAGGCAAGTGATGAGAATGAAGCATGGGAACATTGAATTGGAATATAAAATCAAAGGTCTCATGGTCTAGTTCCTTACATGTAAAAAGTTCCCCAAGTACAACTAGGCGGTGACTATGTCCCTTAGTGTGTAGATAGATAAGAAAATAAAAGATAGGAGTGTTTAGGTATATAAGAAAATAAAAGAGGGGAGAAAAAATAGTGATCACGATGCTATGGTGTCATGTCACTTCATGGATGGGAGCTCCATGAACACCATATACATGGAGAACATGGAGCTTGAAACATAAAGAAAATGTAGGCTTTATAGGAGCAATGACATCTCCATATTGTTGTTTCCCTGCCACCATATTTTCCTAATCTTCTCTACCAGGCCAGTGGGATTTAGCTTCAGTAAATTCATAGGATTGAAGCTTGAAACACATGATAAGGTCTTATAGTTTGTAATAATATCTTCCCATTGGTTCCTATGATTTTTGGTCCCCAAGGTTGTCATAGCTGACATGGTTGAGAGCTTAGAGGCCACTAGCACTAGACAGGTGGAGAAATGGCTCAATATTATCCATTGTTTGGCCATTGATGCTATCGAGAAGGTCAATTCGGGGCACCCTAGGCTTCCCATGGGTTGCGCACCAATGTGTCATATATTGTATGATAAGGTCATTATGTATAATCCCAAGAAAATCCCGATTGGTTTAACTGGGATCATTTTTTATTGAAAGATGGATGTGGGTGCACGTTGCAATATGTTCTCCTACATTTGATGGGGTTCAACAATGTGGAGGCAGATTGCACATTCGAATTCATGGTGAGATGCTTGATGAAATCAATTGACAATAGATGCACCTACGTTGAATTACAATAAGTTTGACTACCTAATGTTGTGATATGTTGATGAGATGATTGAATCAATTCTTGAAAATATGAATAATCATTGTCATATTCTTGCTTGTCTGAGAGGCATATACTCCCTTTTGTAGTACATGTTGCATTGTTCATTTGATACAAGATCTCTTTGAAATAATTGTGTGAATATTGTGTATGTGTAAGTTACATTCTTCGATTAATTCAACTCAACATACATATTGAGATTCATGACCTTAATATGGTATTGAAGTTATTCTTTTATAATTCACGACTCTAATAAATGACAGTGGAAGTATGGAGATCCAAGACAAAGATTGAACCAAAATATGGAAGATCAAGATAAAGAGAACAAGTATTTGCGTAACTGTTAAAGAGCATGTAGCCTATTATGTTCAAAGGAAAATGAGAGCACTCCCTTGGCAATGTAGAGAAACTCGATTGGCTTGCAAAATAAATCATTTTTCAACATTGATCAATACTTTTGAGGCATCTACACATAAATTCACCTATAAAGAACTTGAAGGAAAAGAACCAATTATGTGGTACTTCAAGTTCACCACAACTTAGTTGGACAATGAAAGTGCACCTTCTTGAGTAAATTCTTTGACAAACTCGTGAGTTGAAAAGAGGAAAATATTAGAGAATAGTGTATACTGTTGTTGAAAGGTTGATTTGAAGTTGGAATGCTAGTTGTAGTGACTATAGAGGCTATATCATTTTTCGATTGGAATGCATAAGAAAGAAACCATAGGGATGTTGAAAAGACACAAAGTGAGGTTAATTTCACTTCATATGCATTGATGCATGGAAAGTATGGCATGTGATATGTTGAGTGGTAGACATGTTTAAATTGTGAAATTGGTGAAATTGGTTTGGGAGTGTTAGTTTGTGTCCCTATTAAAATCATCAAGGTTAGTTCATTAGATCAAATGTTTCATGTTGTTATAGACTTGTAATGTAGTTGTGGGAAGTCTCTTAGGATTTAATAAATTTAACCAACATATTGATTTTATCCAACTCAATACCAAGTGTAATGGTTTTGTTAGAATTGGCTACTCTAGCAAATCCCGGGTGAATATGGAAATCCAGGTAAACGATTTGACAATGACACAAAATATCCATAGGTCAAAGATGAAGATGGAGACTTCAAACATGTGAAAAATTGCAGAGGAAAATGAAGGTATATGAATTCATGTCATATGTATCATTGTCTTTATTTGATATCTTGTATCCCTACATGGAAATCATTTGTGATGTAAAATCAATTCTAAGTCTAGTGGGTGAAGAGTGGTGTAGATGGAAGGGAAATCTAGCTACGCATTTTGTTCCCTCTAATTGTTCCTTGGTGAGATATTATTTGATGAATGTTTCACTAAAAATCCTCATTGGAAGGGGCATAAATAATGTAATATTGACTTCGATACATCTGTATCCATAATATTTTCCTAGATAATCGGTGAGCACCATTGTTGGGTACCTATATTTTTTGATAGATGGAAATATCTCTATAGGATGGCCACTTGCTCAGTATTTATAGTCTGACGCTAGGCCCTGGAGTAAAATAGGGTTCCATTCAGTTTTTTGGGTACTAGAGTTCGTTTCAAATTTAAGATTGGTTCCCAAGTGGCATTTGTTCAAGATAACAATTCTACAAGTGAATGGAGGAGCATGGACACTTTTTGGTTCTGATTGAAGAAAGTTTCTTCATTGAATAACTATTGGTTGGTTAGCATGATAGTGAAAAATACAATGATGTTTCATTTTTCTCATTAGAGAAACCAAGGATTGATCATAGAATTAATTATGGAGTGGAATGGTGAGATTTCAGCATGAAGAACAAAAATGGTGTCTTGAATACAATAGAGAGTTATTTTTGGATAAAATGGTGTCTTGAATACAATAGAGAGTTCTTTTTGGAGATTGTTCCGAGGGAATCTAGTGACACTTCTTATGGAAGTGTTGGGGTAGTAGTGGAGATTAGATGATGGTGGAAAAATAAGGTAAAATTTTGTTAGTCTTCTTCTTAAATAAAAGAAGACTTGACCATATGGTAATGTGAATCACACCTTCTATTCAGACAAAGTCTATGATGTCATGTTTTGATGAATTGTTTGATTATGTACTTGACCATATGGTAATGTGAATCACACCTTCTATTCATACAAAGTCTATGATGTCATGTTTTGATATGTTGTATTG
>JZKD02S1755080.1:70194-102637 GCA_000966675.3 Picea glauca
AAATTATTGATTTAATTAGATATTTAAATTTATTATATTATTTATTATTTTCTACATGTATTCAAATAAATATAAGTTTGTTTTACGTGATTTCAAACCTAACCAATTGATTTCCATATCTATTAACATATTACATGTCAGATGGAAAAGGTTTCTTATTGGGTTATCTTCCTTAGGATCTTGGGAAGGAGGAATAAGGTGGTGGAGGTAAAAATATTAAAAGGGGATTAAAGTTGGTGAATTTGGGGAAGGTTACTAATGTTGGAGGGAGGATGATGGTTTTGAGGAAGGATTAAATCATTAATAAAACAATGTGGGGAAATGAACTTAAGGAAATTGGTTTAGAGTGGGATTTGTTCGTGTTCTTAGACATGTTGGTGGGATGTGATGTCTAGGGATTTGGGAACAGAGAGCTAGGAAATCAACCAAGATTTTTCTGGTGCTAGAGCTAGCAAGGTTGTTCCTGGTTGGTTGGGAGGAAATAGAGCTAGCAAGGTTGTTTCTGGTTAGTTGGGAGGAAAAAAAAAATAGTTTCAGGAAGCCAGATAGGGAGAGGAAGTAGATCATGTAGCTAATCTACATAGAGAACTAAATATGACATATTTTCCAGGTATTCTCCATCAATCCATAAACCACATTTATTGTCATTAATTGCTGGAAAAACATATTTTAAATTGCATGCAAATGTTAAAGTATTATATATATATATATGTGTGTGTGTGTGTGTGTGTTTAACTATCAATAATTTTGCAACAACAAAGATTTTCCCTTTTACAAATTTCATTGTATAATTTTAACAAAACAACTTAGGGTAAATGTTGAACAAAAAAATTTGACAAATGAAAAATATCTTTCCAAGTAATTGTTCATATTTATTACATAAAATCTGTTTAGATTCAACTAAGGCCCTCGAGAAAGGCCTTACATATGGTATTCGAGATCACTTTAAATACTAGAGTCTTAATGGTTTACCCAAGATTGGAGTATAGAAAAAAAAATTATAAAATACAATTTAATAAACAAAAAAACAAAGGATTTCCTAAGATGGGATAAAAACCCATAAGTTTATTTCCTTGAAGAGGTTATTCTTATTTTATTTTACAAAAAATGGGGGTTTACAATAACCATATAATGAAAATTGGAATGGAAGTGAGTTTTCTACTACAAAAAAAAATATTCTACATTTTACAAGTCAATTAAAGCAATAAAACTAACCTAGAACTAGAAATAACTCTCAAACCCTATGAGGCTACCAAGGAAAAAAAATCAAAAGAAAATGAAGAGGCAAGAGGAAAAGAGTCTTGCTCACCTATCCAACCCATGTCTACTTGTTCCACTCCTTCACACCTATCAAGCATCGTGTCAACATGTTTACCTGACTTTTTATGTGCAAAATAATTTCAGAGCATTATATGAGTTATATGTTATATAAATAACATAATAAGAATTTTGTTGTGCAAAATAAAAAATAATTTAATAATATATTTCTTTTTATATATAATAACTATGTTATATATAAATATACATTATTATATAAAGAGAGAAAGTTATTATTAATTTATTTTTTATTTCACACTAGAAAATTTTATTTTGTTATTTATATAACATATAGCTCATATAATGCTATGACATTATTTTGTAGGTGAGGACTCAAGTAAATAGGTGGAAAAGAGGCTTGAAAGGTGTGCATCAATTGGACGAGGATGAAACGAGTAGTCATAGGTTAGACAAGCCAACAAGAATCTTTTCCTGTTACCTCTTCCTTTTATTTTAGGTTTTCCCTCAACAATTTCTTTGGGTTATTTTTATTTATAGGTTGGTTCTATTGTCTTAAATGACTTCTAAAATGAATATAATTTTTCTTTATAGTAGGGAATTCCATTGCACTCCAATTTTCATGTCTCTGGTAACCGTAAACCCCCTTTTTTTCATAAAATAAAACATGAATTGCATATTCAAGGAAACAAACTTTTTCATTTTTATCCCAGCTTATGAAATCCTTTGTTTTTTGGTTTATTGAACATATTTTTTCTAACAAATATGAACAATTACTTGTAAATATATTTGTGATTTGTCAATATTTTCCCATTCAACATTTACCCTAAGTTCTTTTGTTAGAATTATATGATGAAATTTTTAAAAAGGGAATATATATATTCTTGAAAAAGTATTGACGGTTAGGCATACATATCTTTTATTCTATAACATTTGCATGCAATTTACAATATATTTTTCCAACAATTAATAAAAATAAAAGTTTTTTATGGATTTATGGAGAATACTTGAAAATTTTGCCTGATTGTGTAGATTAGCTTCATTATCTACTTCATTTCCCTCTACGAATGCCTCAAATTTAATGTTTTTCCTCCCAGGTAGCTAGAAATGGTCTCGCTATCTCCCTAGCTCTAGGAAAACATAGGAGGGCAAAGCCCCATACATGACAACCCAACAATATGTCCAAAAACTTTAACCAATCTCATTCTTATCCAATTTCCTTAAGTCCAATTTTCCACCCAGTTCTTTACAGAATGTTTGATTAATGGTTTTCCTCCAATCTCATTCTTATCCAATTTCCTTAAGTCTAATTTTCCACTCAGTTCTTTACACAATGTTTGATTAATGGTTTTCCTCCCTTCCCAAAACTATCGTTCTCCTTCCAACATACAACATTAGTAACCTGACCCAAACTCACCAACTTTACCTCCTTTTTAAGGCTTATCTTCCACCATTTTACTAAATCAATTAACCCAAATGTAAATTTGTTTGAACCAACATATAAAAAATAATATATTAAAAGTAAATACCTAATTAAACCAATGATTTAATAAATAACATCAACTTTACATAAATCATTTAATTTAATTAATCACATTAGCTCTAAATCAATCAATTAATATTATTATAACACTATAATCTAACTAAATTAAGCAATTTAATTAAATTAATTATATTAATCAACTTAATTAATTTTGGGGCATTGCATTAAAATCCTTAAATTAATCAATTTAATTAAATTTATTATATTAATCAACTTAATTAATTTTGGGGGCATTGCAAACATCTTTATCATCATTGCCACTTAATTTAGATATGCACATTTATGTGGTCATTTAACTAAATGTATCAATCCATGCATATTAACATACCAACTTAGTGGCTCGGATGGGATGCCAAGTGTCGGGGATAGGGGATCCACGTGGAATCCCGACATGACATTAGAGACATATGGGATTATGGAGTCTACCATCAGCGCTCTGCCTAGGAATTCTATCTATTTGCGGGAGGAGAGCTTGGCGCATGTCATGTCATCGGCTCTACCCTTGATAACCTGAGTGTTTCATGAAGAGGTACAAGCCTACGTCACTCGACATCATATGACGGAAAGGTAGATGGAAATTATGAATATTAAGGCAATGAACGCTAGTTCAATAGAGGATGGCAATGGCAAAGTACAAAGCTCGCTCTGGGTATAGACGAGAGCCATAATAAATAATCATAGACACAAGAGGGGAAGGACGAGAATGGAGATTGTTGGTAGCATTAGAACATGCCCCACCCTTATTCTCATGCGAAGAGAGGAGAAGTCTTTAAATTCTCCAAGGCAAGGGGGAATGGTCATGGATCGTCTGGATTTCCTCTATCTAATTTCGATTGCTTTTCTGTGAAGTTCGATCTAATGTTCAATTTGGGAGGTGGGAAAGGATATTGGGGTTTAGATAGCTCCTCAGTTCTCTTCAGAGCTAATAGGGAACTCTACTTCTCAGGATAAATTTGGGTAAGAGACGTATGGTGAAGATTAACTATCAGCAAGTCAGAATGGTGAGAATTAGGACCAGAGGTAGGATTGGGAAAGTGAAGCAGCAGGGAGCCTCCTCCTCCCAGGGGCCAACAAAGCAGAATAGAGTGGCCAAAGGAGCATCAATGGATAACTCTCGATTTAAATATCTATGTTCAGATGACAAGAATCAAATAGCGAAGGAAATCAAAGATGCAGTTAGGAGCCAAAGAAAGATTGTCTCTAAGGAAGAAATTGTTCATGAGGTGAAAGATTGGGTGGAGGATCCTCAGAACACCGGAACTAGAGAGACTAAGTATTTTCATCTGCCTAAAACTTACTGAAACTTACTGGGTGGTTAAAGCCTTGGTGGCACACCCTATCCTGGAAAGCCCGTGAAAAGAAAAACTCCACCGCTCAAGCTATCCAGATCCTGGAAGGGAAGTTTGACCTTTTCTGTCGTCCCCATTTTGGCATCAAATTCCGAGTGAGAACTGAAGAACCACTAGGCACGCGAAGGGAGAGTCCTTCGAGATCGCATGAATGTCCTATTCTAGATGTGGATGATGAAGCAGAAGCTATAGATGAAGTCTCAAAGGATGGCAAGAAGATGGATGACAATAGTTCAGGTATGTCCTCACTCCTATGTCTGACAATATAAATATCGTCGAAGTTGATGAAGTTGCGTTGAACCTATTGTGGATCTATATAGTCCACACCACCATGTGTGGTCGTCTTACAAGCGGTGCTTGTCAAACATCTATTCGCAATTATAGATCCTCATTATACAACAATTACTCCATGAAAATGCTAATGTGTAGCCATTGCACTTGAGAGAGGGGTGGGTGAGTGGGTAAATGTAAGACCACTTCACGTTCAATTCGATGACATTTATTGTGTCTTTGTATACATTGATATTATTATAGGTTTTTTTTAAGTGTGCTCATATGTATATTTTATAGCTAATCTAATTGTGATATTCATCCCATTTCTTTGTTTATAACATTAACAATAGCATATTTAAAATTCGTATAATATTTTGTATAAAAATACTAATAATAAACTTATTATTTTCTAAATACCAATCATATTTTAAGATTTTTTTTTAAATTAAACCATCATTATTTTATATATTTTAGGAAGAACCTTTAAATAAAATCATTTGAAAAATAAATTTTTAAGACAATTTTGGCTTCGAGATAAAAATACACGTACATCTATTTTACATTCAATTTTATTTTGGCTTACAGATAAATACATATATCTCCATTTTAAATTAAATTTTATATAACAAATGGTTTTCCACTCATATATTTTCAACTTCTTGTTAAAGCGGATATCAATAACGGAAACATCAACATGTTGTCAAAACAATAGATAATCTGACCCTAATATTCTAATATGACAATAATGGTGTCATTTTTCTTTTGAATTCATAAGTGAACAATGATAAGAACATACAGGTTTGTGTCTTCCATGAAAATGTTGGACTCCATGTCACGTCTTATAATTTCAAGAAGAAAGGAAAAAAATGTTGGAATATTCACCAATACTGATAGGGGATGAATCTATTTGAGCATTTTTTACCATTTCTTATTCAAAACATGTGAACATTAAATTTATCAGTAGTATATCATTTGCATTCAATATATATTAAGTAGGATCAACCAACANTGTCACGTCTTATAATTTCAAGAAGAAATGAAATAATTGTTGGAATATTCACCAATACTGAGAGGGGATGAATCCATTTGAGCATTTTTTACCATTTCTTATTCAAAACATGTGAACATTAAATTTATTAGTAGTATATCATTTGCATTCAATATATATTAAGTACAATCAACCAATAATGCATAAAAAAAAGCACATATACACATTATACCAAAATTTACGTGGAAACCGAAACAAGAGAAAACCACAAAAGAATTTTCTTATATACCAAAAGAATACGTTCATAGGAATCACCAACTTCCAAATTTCCCAACACCAAGGCTCCAACCCCCTATTTATCATCTTCAATTGGAAGGAAGCTACAACTCCCTGAATTCTCCAACTACAACTAGAAGGAGTGTCCAACCCCCTAGTTTAGAGGATCCAACCTTAAGGAAGCTCCAACGCTCTATATTCTCCGGCTCCAATTGGAAGGAGGCTACAACCCCCTTTCCTTTTCCTATCCCGCCTCCCTGAAATATAAGTGTAGACTCAACCTGTCATTATCATTGATAATTCCATTTCCATTGTACATCAACATATCCTTATCAATTTGTCATTGATATACCATCATCAACCTATCACTTTCACTAATAATCAACATCAACAATCATTGATACATCAACCTGTCACTGTTATTGTCACTAATATACCATCATCAACCTATCACCATCACTGATATACCATCATCGACCTCTCACTCTTAATATGTCACTGATATACAATCATCAACTTATCATCATCACTGATACTTAACATAAAAAAAACTACATCCACTCACATAGATTAGATGGAAAAATCACTAAGAACATCTCTCAAGCCGATGCCCAACATCACCAAAACATGCCTTTTGTCATGTGGCACATATGTACCAAGCATATACCAACATCACCAACATGTTCCTCAACATGTATCATACCATCATCAAGATATGTGTCTCTGCCATGTATGAAGACATCAATGATATGCATCCAACCATATACCTCGAGCATGTATCAAAAACATGTACCACAATGTGTGCCTCAACCATGTACCATATCACTCATAATATGTCTCAATCATNTGCATAAAAAAAAACACATATACACATTACACCAAAATTTAAGTGGAAACCGAAACAAGAGAAAACCACGAAATAATTTTCCTATATACCAAAAGAATACGTTCATAGGAATCACCAACTTCCAAATTTCCAAACACCAAGGCTCCAAATCCCTATTTATAATCTTCAATTGGAAGGAAGCTACAACTCCCTGAATTCTCCAACTACAACTAGATGGAGGGTCCAACCCCCTAGTTTAGAGGATCCAACCTGAAGGAAGTTATGAATCCCCGTGTTTTATGAATCCAACTGGAAGGAGGCTACACCCCCTGATTTATAGTCTCCAACCTGAAGAAAGCTCCAACGCTCTATATTCTCCGGCTCCAATTGGAAGGAGGCTACAACCCTCTTTCCTTTCCCTATCCCGCCTCCTTGAAATATAAGTGTAGACTCAACCTGTCACTATCATTGATAATTCCATTTCCACTGTACATCAACCTATCCCTATCAATTTGTCACTAATATACCATCATCAACCTATCACTTTCACTAATAATCAACATCAACGATCATTGATACATCAACCTGTCACTATTATTGTCACTAATATACCATCATCAACCTATCACCATCATTGATATACCATCATCGACCTCTCACTCTTAATATGTCACTGATATATAATTATCAACTTATCATCATCACTGATACTTAACATAAAGAAAACTAGATCCACTCACATATATGAGATGGAAAAATCACTAAGAACATCTCTCAAGCCGATGCCCAACATCACCAAAACATGCCTTTTTTCATGTGGCACATATGTACCAAGCATATACCAACATCACCAACAAGTTCTTCAACATGTATCATACCATCATCAAGATATGTGTCTCTACCATGTATGAAAACATCAATGATATGCATCCAACCATATACCTCAAGCATGTATCAAAAACATGTACCAAAATGTGTGCCTCAACCATGTACCATATCACTCATAATATGTCTCAATCATGCCATAAACCATGTACCATAAGGTGTCCCAAAAGCAAGTACCATAACATCAATGATGTGTCTCAACTAAGTACCAAAATATCTGCATCATACATATGCCATAATATCCAATATGTCTCTCAACATGTACCAACATCACCAAGACATGCCTCAAGAATATACCATAATATCACCAAACATAACCCTCAAAACATGGATATAGACATACCTTTAACTCTGTAATAGACCTAACTGCATCATCATATTGTGCTCAAACTTCAACAACCTATAATAAGCATCTTATTCAAATTTCCATCATCCTCGCTAGACATGGGATATTTATATCGTGACACCTCATGTGACAAGCATCATACAACCCATGGGGCTGCCTCATGGGACACCTGTATCCTGACCTGTGGGGGTCAGCTAAATTAGGGTTTTCTCAGAAAAACCCTTCGCACACCTACAATCCCGAAACTGTTCCTCTACACTCCTTCTCTTCCTCATATTTTCTTCCACAAACTCGCCAATAGATCACTTTCTCACTTGTAATATATTCAATAACTTTATGTGTATGTATGTACTAATGAGAGGCTCCCCAAGGTGTATTTATACTTTTTCAAAGTGACTTATTTCCTTAACTTTAGGTCTGACATGTACTTTATTGTTATAACCACTTTACCCTTGAATTAATGAATTGGAACTTCTTGTTGCAACCGTTTAGGGGATTCTTAACCATTCTTCATGGATTTAAACTTCATGAAGGCATATATCCTTAACCACGAGGAACCACATGGTGTGACATCTACCATTGGAAATGACATGATGAAGACTATCCATCTATGAGTGCGTTACATGCATTTACACCATCCTTCATCCACTTTTTCCTCAAACAACTTCTGCCTTCATGACCACAACTTTGGATATTCTCAACCACTTAACCACTTAGCCATCTTTCCAGGGATTCTTGTAGAATTCTCCAAAGTGTTTTTCCGTGAGGGACATGCTTAAAGCTACACCATAAGGGGACCACTTTCGAGACTTCTTCAAATACACCCATCACGTTTAGATTCTTCCAAACTTGCTTCAGGGCTTATTCTCAGGTTGACATCAATGATAACCAACTATTCAACAAAAAATACCCAATAGAAACTAGGTAGTCTGAACAAATTTACAAACTCATTACTCTAAGGAATCATTAAAGTATTGTTTTAACTTGGTTGAGAGAAAATTGAAGGTTGATATTATTGTCACTACCATGGAAATGAAAAATAAGGGTCTTGGCTCTTTATCAGTTGGCATCCATCTACACATATATATCTTGGCTCCTTATTAGTTGGTATCCATTTGCACATATATAGCTTCAGTCCTCTTGAATTGCGAACAAATTCCTGCAAGTGCATAATTTGGTTTAAGTAACATGATCAATATTCCTATAAAAACATCAACTTTCCCATTCATTATTGATCTATGAGCACCAATGGAAAATTGCAGAGATTCATTGTGGAGTGAGTGGAGCTCTGAGTGTCTTAAGATGCTCAATCCTTCGCATTCCTCTCTAGTCATTGATTTAATAAATTACCGTGTGACCTCAATAAACTCTTCCACGATTGGATTGAATCTCCATGATATCATGGACCACAATTGATTCTTCATAAATTTTGATTGACATTGTATATATTTTTTTATAACAAACATTAATCCATATGAAGCTCTTTGGTAGTGCCTTTGTTAAAACATACAATGATTGTGACATTTTCCAAAGTCGTCACTAGAGACTGCATGGTGGTTAATGTTTGCCTATTTGATCAAAACATAGAAAATAATTAAACCAAGGATTTCATGGGTATGTGTTCATATATTTTAACCACAAACCCATGAAATCCATGATTTAATTTAATTTCTCTATTTTAATTAAATAGACAAGCATTAACCACCATGCAGTCTCTAGAAATGCCTTTGCAAAATATCAATGCCAGACTCTATTTTAAAAAAGGCATCGTGAAAGACTGCATGGTGATTAATTTTTACCAAAGCTTTTACCTATAGTTTCCGCTACTAGATTTTTTCTTCAACAAATATTAAACTTTTTTCAACAAATTTTGAGAAACACAGTTAATTGCATGTGTCTTTTACACATCCACTATCTTCTCTATCTTCTTCTAAATTCCTTCTTATGTCTCTCTCTATCTCCTCAACACTTCTTCTTCATCTACTTCAAACATTTTCTCTGATTTTATATCTTTTGTTTATCTTGTATCTTTGCATGATCTTCTCCTACTCCTTTCTCCTTCCTATCCTTTTTCTTTGTGTCCCCAAAATGTAACAAATAAAATTCTTTCATAAAGTTGTCTGGTGAACACTAATCAACCAACTACGGAGTATTAAATTCTTTGCTTGATGGGGTGTGTGCCATTATATTTAAGATTACTTTGGATCCAATGGTGCACACACAAACATGCAAAGCATTTAATGCTCTATAGTCGGATGCTTAGTGCTCACCCAAATAAACAAAACAAGCAACCTCATTATTAAACTTCCTATGTTTCATATTTTAGTGGCTCCTTGAAATAGGGTGGACTCATTGAGAAAAAATTCTACACAGTCACAGGAAAATATTATGCACCATGAAGAATTTTCATTAATCCCAATGTACTTAATGTAGGACACTTGGATCTGATAAAGTACAAACCATGCAAAATTCACATCAACACCAACACACTTGACATAGGCAGCATGGATATGATGGTGCCCTGATATCAAAATTCCATACATCAAGAGCATTGGGGCTGATGCTACTGTCAAGAGCATTGGGGTCGATGAATCTTGTACATGGTACAAAATATTTCACTAAAATGTTAGCTCTCAACAATCAATGAAAACCTGGTGTAATTTTCAATAATACTATTTCTCAACAAGATTGATAATTAGGAAATATGAAGGGACTTGGAGCCCATTTTTAAATTTTGAAAGAGAAATTCACAAAGTCTCTGTTAATGTATATTTGTAAATTTTCTGAAATCAATTGAAGGATTGTTGAGAAAGTATTTAAATACAATATTCTCTATATGATGTTAATGTTATAATTCTTGTTTGTGTGTAATTTTATGATGGTTTGAATACTTGTCTAATTATGCTTGAATGTTGTTGTACTTATGAAGATATTAAGGCATGTTGTGCTGACTTCGATCTATTTGTCTTTTGATTTTAATCTATTAAATGGATAGTGTGAATCAAGGGTCAATGTGTGAATTTGTTTTGCACTCTAAATAGAGAAAGGGTATATTCAGATACAAATTTAATGAAAGTACTAGAGAAACCTTGCTCGCCATAGCGTTATCTATCTGAGTGTGGTTGTGATAATTTAAAGAAAGTACTAGAGAAACCTTGCTCACCATAGAGTTATCTGTCTGAGTGTGGTTGTGAAATTTTAAAGGGGACCGAGGCTGTTATCATCAATAACGGTATCATATATTTGAATCTTTTTGGTGAAGAGAACTTTTTGGTGAAGAGAACTTCCAAAGGGTTGTGATCCCCTTTGCATCAGTTATCATAATAGAATTTAGGTATTCACCTTCTAGTACTTGACATATTTGAGATGATTTATTGATGGGTCTACAGCCTGCATCAAAAACACATTAAAAATAAAAAGATAACAAATTCAGGTGGATGAATATTCTTCGAACTGTATAACAACTTTGAAGACTAAATCAATGAAAATATCCCAAGCTTCAAATCAAAACTACATTTTTGGTTAAAATTTGTGTTTTCCAATTGCTTAGTATCATAAGTAAGTGAATTCAGATCCTACGTGATTTATCTGTGAGCATAAAAAAATAAATATATATTCTACCTATTTGAACTATGTGATCAATATGCATTGCATCTTTATCCATATCCATGAAAACAACCATATCAAAGAATATCCTACTACTGTAATGACAGATCCTCCTACAAAATATTGTACTAAAGCAAGGCTGAAAACTTTTCCTACTACCAAGCAATGATGAAAAAGAGGATCACCAAACTTGGGCATACAAATATAATAGTCACTGAGACTTTTTGATTGGGATAATTTTCTAAGGGATAAATATGTACAAAGTTATAACAATCATTTCCAACAAAAACAATGCAGAAATTGTCCCCATAATCTGACAATCATAGTGCCATTTTGCTTCTAAAACTGTAGGTGAATTCTATAAATTATAACCCACAGTATAAACTTTCAGCATATACATCCTTTCCAACTCTAATTCTTCTAGTATATATGATTCATAGCAGTAGGTAGGTTATTACTTTTGGATAGAAATAACAAACATAATTGACTAATTAACACAATTATGCTTGTATTGGTTCACAATTCATTGTTACTCATTACTCACTCATTTTTTTCACTCTGGTTTAGGTAGGTTATTATTTTTGAATATAAATAGTAAACATAATTGACTAATTAACACAATTATGCTCGTATTGGTTCACAATTCATTGTTACTCGTTACTCACTGATTTTTTCTCACTCTGGTTCTTGATTTTAAGGCATGGAAAACTAATTGTTTGGGGAAAGAGCCATTGCTTTTTTCCTATAAGTAATTATTGATTATTCCATAAATGAATGTATTCTTATGTGCATGAGAAAGATGAAAAAAGTGAAATAACTGTCCACGACTTAGAATCTTTGGAGTTTCCAGCATTGATATTTCTTGGAAAGTAGCACTAGAGCCCTGGAAAAAAATGGAACAACTTGAAGGATCGCATGATAGTGAAGGGGGTCAATTTCTTTCGGATGTGACAGTTGATGTGCAAGTTGAGGGGGAAAGAAATATGGGAAACTAGGATTGTTGTGTGGTTGAGGATAATGTGAGAGCTTGTTAACTAACTGCTATGGATTTTAGAGTCTGCCTAGAACCCTTCATTATGGATTCATAGCCTTGGCTCATGGGTGACGTGATGTTGAGATATATAAAAGAAGTTCCTAAGGTTTGGTGGAACGTACGATGTCTCCATCCAATTGGTGAATCATTTATTTAAAGATAAGTGCTCTGTATTTAATTGTGTATTAATTTTCTTTATGTTGAGTTTATAATAGGTGTGTTGTTGTTTTAATATGCATTGGGTTTTTATCTGTAATCAATTAGCATGTTCTCGAATATTGCATGAGTTCTTGTTTGGTATGCATGCTTCTTGATTAATTAAAAATGATAGAAATATATTTGGAATTTTCCGAAGAACGTGAATTTAGAGGTATAAGGGCAATGGGCACATCACAGTGAGTACATCACAACTGTCATGATACCATTGATTAGATAGCCAAATGATAGAATATCAAGAATAAAATATTGATAGAGGTGAGTCAACAAAATTTGGAACATGTTCAAAATTGGAGAACTTTGTCTTGGCAATTATTCCTAACTATTATATCATAAAAGATCATTTATTGGAAAAATAATCATTTGGCAGGTCGAGAGAAAAATGATAGAATATCAAGAATCAAATATTGATAGAGGTGAGCCAACAAAATTTGGAACATGTTCGAAATTGGAGAACTTTGTCTTCGCACTTATTCCTAACTATTATATCATAAAAGATCATTTTTTGGAAAAATAATCATTTGGCATGTCGAGAGATTCAATAAAGAGAGTTGATCTTAGATATTCATGTGTGAAAAAATTGTTTGATTTGGTGTAAAGAAATCCACCATGGGAGATGGTTATAGGGAAATGTTTTCACAAGGATCAAGTTGTAGACTTCCCAAGTTCCAATATGATGTCCTCAAATCGGTTGTGAACATTACATGTTTGTTTAAGGAGTGTAAGGCCTTTCTTTCAAATCCTTTCTTTGAAGCTTCACTAAAATTTATTGCAAAGGAAATCATCCCTGATTTTAAAAGAGTGTAGTATCTTTTCCCAAATTGTTATGTAATGTTTGACAAGGAAGAAGATCAATTAGTAGGAGAAATCTCATCCAACCATCTTGACAATACTACAATCAGATGTGTTGAATGCTTAGAATGCCATATACTCTTTTGTGCCAACTATTATGTGCCATGGAATTCATCAATAGATCGTGAAGAATTTCATATTCTCTTGGGTGATGAAAGAAACTATGAAAATGTCTAATATGTCTTGCACAAAATCGATAGTGGAGATGTTGTTAGAAATGCATAGGAATGCACGTGAGTGATTGTACTCACACAAGGTTTCTTCCATATGACATGTTGATATGAATATGTACCTTTCTTAGGTGGATTTCAATATGTGTTTAGTAAATCTGAACTGATTAAGAATGCATAGCATCTTAGATGCATAGTACTTTAAGAAACTAATTTAGGTGTTATGCATAAGTTAGTGCTAATTCTGGACCATTTGTAGATTGTCCTAAGAAAAAATGAATTTGCAAAGATTTTCAAAATTCTAAACCATGTCTCTATGACACCATTGTTTTGAATGGTTTATATCTTTTTATGTTCTCTTTTCTTGTTTTTATTGTTGTATGTTTCTTACATATATCACACAGTTTTTTTCAACAGTTTATATCCTTTTTGTTGTCTTTTCTTTGTTTGCTTGTTGTATGTTTCTTACCTATGAATAGGGATATGCATAGGCATTGTTTTTCAAACTTTAATCCTTTTCCTATATTGATATTGATATTGATGAAAATGCACTAGAAACCTTTAAGAAGTTATCAATGGTTATAGCAAGGTAGATCTAAAGTTTGTCGACCTTTCCATTTCCCAAAAACATCCATGTAAATTCCTCCACTGGAATGTATGGAGTCTATATGTTGGAATGTATGGGTTTTGACTATGTTCCCAAGTTCTACATAATTATGTATCAAACATTTGTCCTTCTAATACAAATATGTACCATACATAATTATGTATCAAAAATTTGTCCTTCTCATACAAATATGTACCACTATTGGAAAGAGTGTTATCCCATGATGACTCATCTGAGAGATACTATATCTCTTTCTAATACTATTACAATACACATTCGTATGAGAGATACTATATCTCTTTCTAATACTATTACAATACACACTCATATGATTTTAGAGGGCTTATCAAGTTCATTTATTTTCTCTAATGGGCAACAATCCTATTTGCATTGTACAACTACACAAGTGAATTTTCATAATCAAAGTTGAAATAGATTCTTGAGTTTGTTCCCAAGTTTTTCATAATGTTCCAAACATTTTCTCTTCTCATACAAAGTTCCTCCACTATTGGAAGGAGTGTTATCCCATGATGATTGATCTGAGAGATATTAGATCTCATGATCATACTATTGTTTCAATGTGAATTCTTATATTTTTAGAGGGCTTCTCAAGTGCATTTCTTTGTCCTAATTGGTTGTAGTAAGAATTGCATTGTACAATGACATAAGTAACCTTTCACAACCTATTAATTTTTTTGATGTTGAATTGCATTACCCCACCAAGTGATTATCTTGATGCCAATGTGGATATGGTGTTGAAGGATTCTCTCCAATGGTTAGGCATGTTTGTCCCATGGAATCCATCATAAGGATACATGGTAGTGCTTATTTGTCTTCACTCTACCGAGTTTAAACACTTGTAATAAGAGGATTGTAATAATATTTGTATTGAAATAAAATTTTTTTTCAATGCATGCATGTGTTCTAAATAAGAACCCTCTTTTTCAGTGATTGGAAACCCTTGAATTAATTCACTTGTGTTCCCTAAAATTGTGCAAGGTTGTAAGGGATAAATGCACATAATGCAGATATATCAAATTCCCTCTATGGTTGCAAATATTTCTTGAGTCTCTAATAAACCTTATTTCTTCCCAATGGAATTGAGCAAATATCATGCATTCAAAAGCTTTTGTTTGTTTTCCATGTGTTGGTTTTGATCTGAAACAATCTCCAAGAGGGTTTTGATCCAAAACAGTCTCCAAGAAACTTTCTCTCTATCAAATTTAATTCAATAAATATTTTGTGTTGCTGAAAGGAAAAACAAAACGATAATGAAGAAGGAAAGAAGTATGTTGAAAGAAAATCACTTAGTCAAATGAATTTCAGGGAGAAGCAATAGCTTGTTTAGTTTATGTTTTGAATGGATATCCCACTAAAAGTTTAAGGAACAAAGTTACACAAGAGGCGCGGACATGTATGAGTTGTAGTGTAGAACATCTTAGAGTGTTTGATTCTATGGCACATGCTCATGTGCCCAAAGAATTAAGAAGGAATCTAGATGATAGAAGTGAAAAATGCATATTTCTTGGGCACAGTGATCAATCTAAGGCATACAAATTATATAATACGGTGACAAAGAAGGTTATAATCAACATGGACATTGAATTCAATGAAAATAAATCATGTGATGGAAGCATAAACATGACCATATCTATTGGATTAATACCTCAATAAGGTGATGAAACAAAGGATGAGATAGAACAAGGAGGACAACAGGATTCAAAAACCAAATCAACAGACAAAATCACTCCAATAAGGATTCCAAGAAATTATGTTCAAGGTGGGAAAGTTATCCCTGCAAGACATTCTATTCCTAATGATCAATAAAGTAGTGAATCTGATCCAACAATTGCTTCCCTAAGATCTAGAAAAAGTATAAGTTTAAGAACTTGATGATGATCTAGATGTGCATTCAAACTTTGCACTCTTTCCATGCCAACCAATGTGATTTTAAGAAGATACCAAAGAAGAAAAATGTACATAGGCCATGGATGAATAAATAGATTCTATAAAAAAGATTGATACAAGAGATTAGTAGACTTTCCTAAAGACAAAGATTGTATTGGTGTAAACCGAGTTTATAAAATCAAAGTGAAATAAAATGGTGAAATTGAAAAGTACAAGACTATATTGGTAGAAAAAGGTTTTTCCCAACAACCCGTAGTCAACTATGGTGAGACCTTTGCATCATTTGCAATGTTAGATACAGTAATATTTTTCTTAGCAATAGCAGCCCAAAACAATTGGAAAATATATCAAATGGATGTAAATTCTACGTTCTTAAATGACATTCTAGAAGAAGAAGTTTATGTGTAGCAACCACCAAGGTATGAGATAAAAGGATAGGAAGACAAGGTATATAGGTTGAGGAAGGACCTTTATGGACTCAAGAAAGTTCCAAGAGCTTGGTATAGTAGGATAGACTCTTATCTAATTAGTCATGGATTTAGCAGAAGCAACAATGAGCTCACTCTGTATACTAAGGTAAATCACCAAGGGGAAATTTTCATCGTTTTATTTACATATTTGTCTTGATGAAGTACTTCCTTGGAATATAGGTAAATCAGTTAAAATGTGGAATATTCATATGTCAAACAATATATGCATTGGATGTACTAAAAAGGTTTAGAATTATCAATTGCAATGCAACACCCACACCAATAGAAACAAGAAAAAAAATCAACAAAGAATATAAAGTTTCAAAGGTATATCCCACATTGTTCAAGAGATTAGTTGGTAGTCTCATGTATCTCACTTCCACTAGACCAGACATTATGTTTGCAGTTAGATTTATTTCCATGTTTATGGAGACACTTAAATAAAAACACTCGAAAGTGAGAAAAATGATCTTAAAATACATTGTAGGAACAACAAGCTATGGTATTTTATACTCAAGCACTAAAAATAATTGTTTGATTGACTATATTTACAATGATTTTGCAGGAAGTATGGATGATAGAAAGAGTACTTTGGGTTATATCTTAATTTCAATTCAAGAGCAATCTCATGGGAATCCGAGAAACAATCCATTGTGACGATTTTATCAACATAAGACGAATAAAAAACAACTTGTCAAGAAATATGGTTACAAAGAGTGTTTAATGAACTTCAAAAAGGATAAGAAGAACCAAATTTATTATACTACAACTTCTACAAGAACAATTCAGCCATATCCCTATCAAAGAATTATGTGTTTCACCAAAAAAACAAACATATTGATACTAGATACCATTTTATTAGAGAACTTGTAAACAATGCTGAAATATATTTGGAATTTTATAAGTCAAAAGACCAATTGGATGACATATTCAAAAATCCATTGGCAAAAGATGTTTTTAAATTTCATAGACATAATCTAGGTGTTGTAGATGTTTAATCATTTAGTAGTTTTAATTAAGGTGCACTGTAAAAATGTAATTACAACAACTACTTCATTAAAGGAAATAGGTAAACCTAGTTTTCAAGAAAATTTTGATCTAGAAATCTTTGATCGAGATAACTCCATTCTAGAATTCTCTCAGACAGAAAGGTCCGGACCTCTCCACAATATAAATAAATTTTCTTCTTTGGATCAATGCAAAGAATAAGTGTTCAATCTATAGCTTGTGAGTTCTGTGTATGCTTATGGGTTCTAAGTTGTAGTTGAGTTGAGAGCTTTTTGTCATTTGGTCTTTCATTATCTACCGTAACTTACCTAGATTATCTCTAGAAATAGGTTACATCATAACTTACTTATCTCTAGAAATACGTTAAGATCCCTCTTTTCTTCCCTTGATAGTTATCTCGTTATGTTCAATGATTCTATTTCTCTCTCTTTAATAATACTATTTCCCTATAAGGTGGGAATCACTGAAGAATATGGTAGAAAAGACTCTGAAATATATTTGACTCACCCTATATATTTGACTCGCCCTATGGAAAGGAAATGGACCAGAAAATATGAAGGAGAGGAGATAACTTTGTGAAATATCCATATTTGACTCAACCCATGGAAAGGAAATGTAATCTCTATAGAAAATATGTCCAAGGATACATGTATGTCCCCACTAACGCTTATATATCATAGGATGAGTTAGTGAGGTTATAACACTCATACCATATGAGGGATTATGTGTTTCCATCAAGCTTCTTTTCCATCAATCTCTCGATAGGAATTGGGAATGAATTCTTGTGATAAAAAAAATCAATATTAGGCGACCCATAGACGCATTGTGGGGTTTTTGTAAATAAAAAGTGAACACACAGATATATATATAACCTCCCTTACCCAATTGGATTAGAGGAGGATTAGGGTTCTCTTGGGATCTTATCTTTCCAAGGATGTTCCCATATCCCTCCACTTGGATAGAACACATGCATCTATGCCATATCTCTTGTAACTTCCTTTTATACGATGATAGTCACGACGGGGCCATCATCCCTCCCCAAGCACACAATGCACTATTACAATGCAGGTTGGTCGGGTTCTTTTCTTCATGACTCGGTTCTGATGTGGGAGTTTTGGTTCATACTCTCCAACTCTTTCTTTTACATTGTGTGTTGAAGTAGGGGTTGGAGTAGTTTTATTGCATGCAGGGTGAATAGACATATTTGGGTTCTCTCTAATCAAATGGATATATTTTGTGTGGATGGAGGGTCTCGTTATTGACCTTTTTGGGAACTTATCTTTCCAAGGATGTTCCCCACTCCCTCCACTTAGATAAAAAAGATACATATATTCCATCTCTCTTGTCATTTTCTTTAATACGACCATAGAGGTCATTGCAACCAGCATAAAGACATGAAACTTTGAAATCCTCAAAGTGCCACACTAAGCCAAGTTGGAATCCAAGGGAGGAGTGATAGGCATTGAAAATAATGCTAGGCTATCTCTAGTGCATAAATGGATGGAAGCAATCTACATGTTAGGAAAGATCAATCATACTATCCACCTATTGTCTCCACTCTACCTAATAGATATACTTTGATCCAAAACATTGTGTGGTTCTCAGATAATTTGTTGGTACTTTGTTCCTTTTGATACAAAGGAGGAAATTCATTTTCCATTTGAATCTATCTACCATGTAAAAAATAACAAGCGAAGGAGAAGCAATTGGAAGTGAGCAGGTGTCTCCCATTTATTAATTTCCGTTAATTATTCAAGGGAATTCGTTCCATTCATTTCCTAAGAGATAAGAAAAACAAGGGAAGGGAATATTAACTCATTGATGCAAGTCTAAGATTGTATGACTCAAGCAAATACAACCAACAATGGGAAATTCATGGTCTTTTGGGTTGTCATGAATAGAAACAACAATCAAAGTCAAATGACAAGCCCCATCAACAAGTGTTAAGTTTTCACTCATCCCAAGGTATTTGAGGTTACACCATTCAATGAATTATGAGTTTGCACCCATCCCAAGGTTTTGGATATTGTATTGTCTAATGAGTAGATGTGTAATGGAATTTGACGTTTCATCACCAAATGAGGTGGACATTTGCACCCATCCCAAAATGTTTGAGGTTGTACTGTCAGATGCGGATCTCAATCACCTTAGGATGGGTGAAAACTCCCATCTCAATCACCTTGGGATGTGTGGAAACTCCTGGATCATATGATGACACAACTTCAAATGCCTTGGGATGACTGAAAACTCTCAAGAATGTTTAATTTTTTCCAAGCTCCAAAAACTACAATTGTTTTTCGATTGATTGTATTGTTTGTCATAGGAAAATCTCCACAAAACATATAAACTAAACTCAACAATCATAGGTCTACACTTATTGGTCAACACACATTCAAGGAACTTGTACTCTAAGCATCAAAACTCAACATTTTTGCTATTGGTATGAGCAACATTCAAGGAAAATATTATTCACCATGTAGGATCCCAATGACTAGCACTCCTGCATGGTGCACCCATGTGACTGTCATTCCATGCATGGTGATGGCAGATATTATCCACCATGCAGGATCCCATCATTGGGAATCCTACATGGTGTACCTATGCGTGTATCATACCATGCATGGTGATGCCCATGGTTATGGTGTGATATGAAAAAAAACTCTTCGTAGAACACACATATCTTCAAAGATGAAATATTCAATGGACTATATTGTCTACAAGTTTTTGTGATCTAACATATTTTCGAAGGAACAACGATTTGTCTCATTTTTTTAGGAGAATGGAATCCTCTCTAGCTGGATTAATTGAGTAGTACACCAATTGGTCAATTTTCCTTGGTTGTAAGGAGATGTTCCTGTCCACCTATATTAATTGAATAGTTGACCAACTTGTCTAGTAGGCTTAATTGAATAGTCCACCAACTCATCCAATAGCTAGGGGGGTCTATCATTCCCCATTACCTTCCCTTCCCTTTAGACCAGAGAATCTACGACATTAATCTAGGGCATATTGCAATTTTTGGATAGGAACAACAAGGGGGTTCGGCTTAATCTTCCCTTCAGCGTGTTGATCTATTACAACTTATTCTCACCAAATTTTTCTTCATGTAGAATGCATTCAATACTAATGTAGACACTTACTGTACAAGTTGGTGAACCATTTAATTAATCCATCTCGAGAGGATGCCCCTCTCCTCAAAAACAAGGAAAATCAATGAGTTGGTGGACTATTCAATTAAGCCAACTAGAGAAGATGTCGCTCTCCTCAGAACCAAGGAAAATCATCATTCAACCAGAAATCCATTGGATCACAATGAATTTTGGATGATTCAATCCATGAGATATTTCATTGTCGAAGCTTTGCACATTCTACTAAGAGTTATTTTTTAGATAGAACCATCACCATGGACATCACCATGCATGGTATGGCACTGACACTAGTGCACCATGCAAAAGTCCCAATGATTGAGTTCCTGCATGGTGGATAATATATTCCCAAGATTCAATCAGTATGCCATAGAAATAGAAGGGAATTGGTTCACATTAATGACCTTTGCACAACCCATTCCTCTATTAGCATACATTGGTGTTTCTACAACTCATTGAACATCAAGGAACTTCCTCGTAGAAAGTCACTTTCCTTCATTTGCCAAAATTTTTGTACTTATACCAACGTTGAGTTGGGCCTCACACAAAGCTTCTATTGTTGCTTCTTCATATTTTCACATCCACTACCTAAATAGGCAATCCACACGCAGATTCCAACCAACGATTTCTCTTCTAAAAACTTGTTTTTGGGCATTGGTTAATATTATCTCCCTTCAACACATGATGAGCCAAACATCAATTTGATTTTCTAGAAATTGGAATGATTCATAGAGGCACTGTCTTTAAAAAAAATATTCCTAAAACTCAGATCTCACTAAACCCAAACTTACAATTGTTGGCAAACTTTGATCCAAATCGACGCAGTTCCAAATAACCAATCCGTAAAGAGATTCGATGGTATTGTGGAGGACAACAACTTATTGTTGATTATTATGGTAATAAACCGTGTATGTAGTTTTTTAAACATCTTGGATAATAGCTAGTTGAGTGGAACTAATGACCTCAATCATGCCAAGTATCGAGCAAAGCAATGCACCACAACAATGATTCAATCTTTCTAAGATCTAGTACTTAATTCCAAGCTCTAGAGATTGAAATCGACACAGTAACCATTCAGTAAAGAGATCTGATGGCACAATAGATAACAACTTGGAAATAATTGAGCACTAGTTAGTTACGTAAAATATACGTAGTGTTTAATGTAGATCCTATTTCCTTGTTGTTTGTTGTAACTGCCTAAGTAGATTGGATTCCTATATTATGATGTAATCTGTCTTCATTGAATAATAGATTGTGAGCGTAGTATTACCTATGTGGTTTTCTCCTAATTCTAAGTTCGTATCAGAGCTACGTCGGAGATCCCTGAGGCTATATCCACGAGAACCAGATCCCTGGTGAAAGATCTCGAATTGATTGAGTATAAATATCATCAACACTCCCTATGCAGTGTTAGAGGAGTTCACACTTATGAAAATAGATTTTTTGAAAGTTACGTGCACCCTGTGTATGGATCTCAGAGTGTTAGGGATATAGTGCTCCCCCATCCACACTCAAGGAGTGTTGCAAGCTTTGAATAGCGCTCCCCCTACCATATTGAAGGAGCGTTAGCGCTCCTCTTCATGAGTCCAAGGAGCACCGAGTTTTTTTTTGCGTGGGAAGCATGAGTTTTTTGCTGCGAAGGGAAGCAGATTGGGATCCGTGAAGAAATCAGGAGCATGGCTAAAAGTTTCATTAACCATGGCCCATGAGAAAACTATTACGAGAAAGACTTAAGGTTGTAGCATACTCAAAACTAATCGCAGCTAGCGCATCCTTCCGAAAATAACAATCATGACCAATACAATAGTCAATAGGGCCCTAATATGATTAGAGAGAAATGGAGAAATCGAATGCTTGTTAAGGAAATTGATTTTCCCAAGAGGGAGCAATTTGATTTTCCCTATTGAGGGAACCGGTCTCACATTGAGAATACAAATCGACTAGTCCACTAGTATTCTAGATCGTATAGAAAACTTACAAGCCATTCATCAAGAGTTGTTCTCTCAACGGGGATGTCAAGATCAGATGCGTGAGGGAGGTGAAAGTCGTATTGGGGCTTCTAGCCAAGAACAATGTCAAGCACCTCGATTTCTAGAGAAAATGTGAAGAAAGCTCAGAGCCAAGGTAGAGATGGATCGGTGGATCTGAAGGAAGAGCGAAGGACTGCTCAACACAGGAGAAAATTGATGAAAGTTGCATATTCTTGGTGATTCACTGCCTTCAGGATTGAAGTGTGTTTGGTGATACAAGGATCCACTGTCTGGTTGGACGAGAAGACATTTGCAGAGATGGAAAATCAACTGGCAGAGACCTACCTCAATGAAGTCAATAAATTAGATGGATTGAATTTCATCAATTGAAAATTCAAAATGTAGACCTTGATGGAAGGTTATGGTGTATGGACGATTGCGAAGGGAGATGAAGTGAAACCCGATGCGACTACAAGTTTGACAACAACACAAATCTAATATTGGGAAAAGCGCAAGAACAAGGCCAAGGTATTGTTGCATATGTCTATTAAAGATATCATAATTCAACATATTAGAGAAGCTAAAACTTCTGCAGAAATGTGGACAACGCTTAAATATTTGTATGAAACTAGCAATACAAATCGTATTATTTTCCTGAAAACTAAATGGATAGGCATTAAGATGGATGGAAATGAATCTGTTAGTTCATTTTTGGGTCTCATTAAAGAGGTGAAAGACAAGCTAGGAATTATAGGGGAAACAATTTCCAGCATTGATCTTGTCACAATTACCTTAAATGGTATGCTAGAAGACTATCAGATGTTTATAACAGGTCTCGTAGCAAGGGAGAAACCTCTTACTTTTGAAGAATTGACAAGTATTTTGCTGCAAGAGGAAGAGAGGCATGCGAATTTGAAACCTTCGAATCCAAACTTGTCACTGTGATCAAATAAGAGATCCCCGAGAGGGAGATCAGGAGAAAGAGGCAGAGGAGGCAGTTCATCGTATAGAAGACAATCTCCAAGGCCGAATCGAGGTATTCCATCTAACAAGAATGATTCAAAGATTTTTTTTTATTGTGGTTGACCTGGACATCTTATTAGAGATTGTCATAAGAAGACGAGTGATGAGGCTAGGAATAAACCTAGAAAACATTCAGGTCATTATGCAGAAGAATCTTCAAAACATGATCACATATTGTTCATTGCTAGTGATTATATTGATGAACCTCTGAATTTTGATTCACGGGATCTTAGACTGTTTGTGTCTAATGTTTCTTTGTCTACTGAAACTGATGATGTTGATACCTGGTTTGTGGATTATGGAGCATCAGTACATATGACATGTAATAAGAAGTGGTATACTAATTTAAAGAAACACAGAATGGTGCCAGCATATATCTTGGAGATGACCGTGCTCATCAGATCAAGGGATACATAGATATTCCAATAAAGTTGTCGAATGGTATTGTTCGTCACATTCACAATGTTGTGTATGTGCCAAAGATACATAAAATTATGATCTCTGTGTCCACCATTACAGATCAGAACTTGAAGGTTGAATTCTTCAAGAATTATTGCATAGTAAAGGATCTTTTGGACCAATACAAAACTGTTGCAATGGGAGTCAGAGCTGGAGGACTAGACAAGCTTGATGTTACCAGCAAAGAAAATCACGCACTGACTTCTTCAACTATGCCAACAGAGAGTCTTTGGCATCAAAGGTATGGCCACATCAATCATCATGATTTATTGTTATTACAAAAATAGAATATGGTTGAAGGACATCCCATGTTAAAAAATGGGAATGTTGCTTGTGAAGGATGTACATTAGGATAGATGCACAGAGATGAATTTCCCTCTAATCCTGACAGGAAAAAGAGATATGTGTTAGATATTGTGCATACTGATGTTTGCAGACCTATGTAGGCTAGGTCTTTAGGAGGTAAATTTTACTTTCTGTTATTTATTAATTATTGCACGAGATACACATGGGTTTATTTCTTATAAGAAAAAGTGATGTTTTTGAGTACTTTAAGGAATTTAGAACCATGGTGGAAAAACAGACAGGAAAATCCATCAAAATCCTCCATTTAGATCAAAGGGGAGAGTATAAATCACGGGACTTCATCAAATATTGAAAAGATCATGGAATGGTACAACAGTTTACAGTACCTCACACTCCACAATAGAATGGAGTGGTTGAAAGAAAACAAAAATCTCTGGTAGAGTGTGCACGAAATACGATGAAAGGTAAGAATCTCTTGAATACATTTTGGGTTGAAGCCATAAATATTGTAGTTTATTTAAAAAACAGAAGTCCAATAAGGTGTCTTGATAATATTACTCCTTTCAAAGCCTTATATGGTTCCAAACCTTCAGTTCATAATTTGAAAGTATTTGGGTGTAAGGCTTTTGACATATTCCAAATTAGAATAGGAATAAATTGGATGTCTTTTGCCATTAAATGTATTTTCATAGGGTATTGTTCTGATACAAATTTTTTGATCCTTCTACTCACAAAGTATTTGCGAGTAGATATGTAGTTTTCCATGAGCAGGAAGCAGGAAATCATGACAACAATAGTCATGAGGAATGGCATAGACTTATTGATGGAGTTAAAGAAGAGAAGCAACAACAACAATCATCACAACAATAACCACAATTACAACACCAACCACCACAGCAGCATCCACAACCATAGAGACAACAAAAACAACAAGAAGAACTAAATGATATGGACACTTCAAGCAGTCATAGTTCACCTAGTGGTGAAGATAGATCTTCACAAAGTGGGGAGGAAGATAATCAGTTGAGAAGATCTTCGTGACAGGTTCGGCTCCCTTGGGATCCCTGAGAGATATAGAGACTATGCCCTAATGAGTAGCATTTCAAATGTCATAGAACCCATGAGTTTTAATGAAGTCAATGAACATGTTGAATGGCAAAATGAAATGGAGGAAGAATATGAATCTATAATGAAAAAAAATACTTGGGAATTGACTAAATTGCCTAAACTTAAAAATCTTATTGGATGCAAGTGGATATAGAAACCCAAGTTTAAATTAGATGGTAGTATAGAAAAATATAAGGCTAGATTGGTGGCAAAGGGTTATTCACAAACAAAAGATATTGATTATGCTGAAACATTTTCACCAATAGCTAAATTGAATACTATCATATTGTTAATTGCTTTAGCCACAAAATACCATTGGAAGCTACACCAATTAGATGTTAAATCTGCATTTTTAAATGGTGAGTTAAAGGAGGAGGTTTACCTTACTCAAACTAAAGGGTTTGTGGAACACGGGTAAGAACACTTAGTGTGTAAGTTAGAGAAAGCATTGTATGGACTAAAACAAGCACCTAGGTCATGGTATGAGGAGACAGACTCTTTGTTTCTTCAAAGGGGTTTTATGAGGAGCAAGAGTGATCCAAATCTGTATACCAAATTTGATGAGGAGTGATATACAATATTGATTTCCTTATATGTTGATGATTTAATAATTACAAGAAATGCATGGAAATTAATTGATGAAATCAAGGAGCGGTTGTCACAAGTTTTTGAAATGAAAGATATTGGTGAGTTACATTACTTCCTAGGTCTTGAAGTTTGGAGAAATGTAGGCCAAACTTTTGTTTGTGAGAGTAAGTATGTCAGAGAAGTACTTAAGAGATTTAAAATGGATCAGTGTAAATGTTTTATCGTTCCCATGCAACAAAATGTGAAAATTTCTTGTGATGATGGTTGAAAGTATGTCAAAGAAGTACTTAAGAGATTTAAAATGGATCAGTGTAAATCCTTTATCGTTCCCATGTAGCAGAATGTGAAACTTTCTTGTGATGATGGTTGAAAGAAGGTGAATGGAACTATGTATAGACATATTGCTGGTACTTTGAATTATCTCACCACAACCAGACTAGATATTGCATATCCTGTGTGAGTTTGTTAAGTCAGTTTATGGCAAAACCTCAAGAAATCCATTGGAATGCAACAAAGGCGGTACTCAGGTATCTAAAAGGAACACTTGATTATGGTATTAAATATACCTGATGCATCTTATGTTGATGTTGAGTTGATAGGTTACTCAGATTCTGATTGGGCATGCAATCCGGATGATCAAAGATCAACCAATGGATATGTGTTTGGCATTGGATTTGGGATTGTTTCATGAAACAGTAAAAAGAAGCATGGTGTATCTTTGTCTTCTACTGAAGAAGAATATAAAGCCTTGGGTGCATCAACTTGTGAAGTTGTTTGGTTGAGAAGACTTCTTCAAGATTTTAGAGAAGAACAAAAGGAACCCACGATGATCAAATGTGATAACCAAAGTTCAATCAATCTAGGGAATAATCCAATTTATCATGCAAGGACAAAGCATGTTGTTGCTCAGTTTCATTTTGTTAGAGAAAAGTTGTAATCCAATGAAGTAGCTGTTATGTATTGTAATAGTTGTGAAAATGTTGCCAATATTTTCATTAAGCCTCTTGGAAAGATTAAGTTTGATCTATTTAGGAAGATGTTAAGTGTATAATTCATTCCATTCTTCATTAAGGGGGAGACTTGGACATAATGGAGCACTAGTTAGTTATGTAGAGAAACTCTACCTAGTGTTTAATGTAGATCTTATTTCCTTGTTGTTTTTTGTAACCACCTAAGTAGATTGGATTCCTATATTATGATGTAATCTTTCTTCATTGAATAATAGATTGTGAGCGTAGTCTCACCTGTGTGGTTTTCTCCTAATTCTAAGTTAACAAAAATTTGATTATGTGTGGTTTTCTCCTAATTCTAAGTTAACAACAATTTGATTCAAGCTTTCCAAGCTCTAGTAATGAATTCCAATCTTAGAGATCCACGTTGTATCCCGATCATAGGGAAAGGGTATATCCATTGCATCCAATTCGCCATAGCACGTTTCGATCATTGTAGCTTGAAACTATGTCATTCATTATAAATTTATTGGCCATGTGGCAAGACTATTATGTCCTTAATTTTTCAACAGAAACAGTGGATCATGCACTCCTCTCACAATGAATAGATTCTTCCATGTAGTATCTCAAGCAGCATAGTGCAATAGTGTCTTGTTTGATCACGCAACAATGACTTGTACTATTTCCTACCCTCCTTAAATGACACAACAATCAACACCAAACCCCATCTCCTAAGTGATGTAAGATTCCACACCCTTCTGTATCTGCCACAAACATTAAACGAACCGAGGAAAAACCTATCTCGACAGTTAGCAAACTATCCTAGTTGATCTATACTCCTTACATATCCAAGCAAATTCAAAACATAATATTAGTTAATCACCCTCCAACCATCATAGCGCAGAGACCACCATTTCTCTTTTCTCTTAGCACCAATTCAAATAGTGGTCAAACAATATACGAGAATAACAAAAGTCGATCTATTGTAGATTAATCTGACACAACTGTTATTTCACGCACATATCAACATGAATGCCCCAAATCCAAACGATCAACACCATTGAATGGGACTAGTCATGGTTACAACCAACTTATTCATGGTTTTCGGAAATTAATCATCGAAAATACCCCACTTTATTTCAACAAAGTTTTCTTGATACGGCCATGGTTAGATTCCCAACATAGAATTTTTTATTCCCTTTTCACAAGAAAAAAGGCCCAAGGATGACAAAGATAGTTAGGTGAATACAGTGCTTGGATTTTATACATAACGCTTAAGGATCATTGTACAAGATATATATGATAGAACTATCTTAAAATCATTGAACATAGAGAGTGTCAAAATTAATTTAATTTTAATTTTAAGGTTATAGATAAGGGAATTCCACGGAATCTTTGGGATTCCTTCTGTATAGTAATTTGATTGTTAAAGTTTACGGAGGTATATATACCCTATCTCTTTTTAGATTTGAACATGTGATCTCATAAGAAGGCTACATATTTTTAACAAATTATTCATTAGAAAAAAAAGAATGAGATATTTTACATGTTTTCTTCCTTTGTAGGAAGATAGTAAAAGTGCATATTACGAGTGGATTGGATATGCATTGAGAAAAGGAGATATGTGGGCGGAGCCTATTTAGCGGTCTTCAAGAA
Source organism: Picea glauca (assembly GCA_000966675.3). NCBI lineage: Eukaryota > Viridiplantae > Streptophyta > Pinopsida > Pinales > Pinaceae > Picea > Picea glauca. Next base: position 99,031 of record JZKD02S1755080.1, read on the forward strand.
GGTATGGTATCAACTTCGAAGGAAAAATAATGTTCTTATAATTGAGGATGCACATATCTCTTTGCTATAATTAAATTTTTTATGAGCTATATATCGCTAGGAGAAGATAAATCTCCTTGAACGTAGTGTGAAGGGATGCAACATTAACTGCCATATATGGAGTAATATTCAGAGTGGTATTCCATGAACACAGTAGTGGGTCCATGTTATGCTAATGATATAGAAGGTTTAGAGGTTTGATGAACATCGTAAGCATGGAGATTGCTACATGGTAGTTCAAATTGTATAAATCTATAGTAGTTTAGGTATGTATTCAACCCTATGTATGGAAATACCTATCCATATTTGTTTGATGATAAATATCGTTCAGGTAGAAGTGAAGTTGTGATGGACCTATTATGGATCTGTATAGTACACACCACAATGTGGTTGTCTCCTTGCATAGGTGCCTATCAAACATATATACCCAATTGTATATCCTCATTATACAACCAATGCTCGATGAAAATACTAACGCGTATCCATTGCACTTGAGAGAAGGGTAGTGGTATTATTAATTAAGAACTCTAGGAAAAATAAATTGTTGAGTGAATGGCTCAAGAATATAAGAATAAGGATAATCCAAGTTTTTTTGAACCTCATCTTCATATTCATGAAATATAACATCTTTACTTGCAAACATTTTATAGTAATGGGATGATACATTTTGTAAGTTTTATGGTCAACAAAGTAGTCAATAAATATACATTTCACTACATTTGCATGACGTTTTCTTTTATATTCCTTAGATATGTGTGAAAATGCTTTAGTCCCAAAAAATTTCAAATGACTAACAATTAGTTTATAACCATAGAATGCTTCATAAAGAGTTTTATGCTCTAAATATTTGGTTGGACTTCTATTTTTAGATAGAGAATGATACTTATAGATTTAGCCCATAAATTATTAGGAAGATTATTACATTTAATCATGCTTCAATCACATTCAAACAAAATTCTATTTTTCCTCTTAGCCACTCCATTCTACTGAGGACTATGTGAAACAATACACTATTTTTGAATCTATTTGATGAAATTTCTTGATGTCTATTCTCCTCCTTGATATAGTCTAAAAATAGTTGATGTGTTTACCTATCTTCTTTTAGACCATGTTCTTAATTTCTTTGAAGTATTCAAACATGTGAATTTTATTTCTGATAAAATAAACCCATGTAAATCTTGTTCTATCATCAATAAATATAAGAAAATAAGAAGCTCCCCCAAGTGACTTAGTTAGTATAGGACCACACACATTGGTATGTACCAATTAAAATCATTTTATTTTCCTTTTATTTGAACTTATAGGAAACTCATTCCAATGTTTTTTTCTAGCACACAACACTCACATTCAACCTGTTCATTCCTAAAACCTATAAGACCCTCCACTATCCCTTTCCTTTGAAGTAAAACTACATAACTAAAATTTAGATGGACATAACTTAAGTGACTTAGTTTAAGTGCCATAGTTCTTACGTAGACATAGTTGTTGATGACAACGCTTGATGATCCTTCATAGTAACATCAAGTTCGTAGAGGCCTCCCACTCCAATCCCTTCAACAACAACTTTGTAGTGATGATGTATGTCCTTCACAATACAACTTGACTTCACAAATTAAATTTTGAATACTTGATTTATAATTGTTGAAACTAAGATTAAAATTTTCTTGATCTATAATTGTTGAAATTGACATTAAATTTTTTTTGATCCATGGAACATACATTTCAGTCTTGATTTGCTTGACATGACTACAAAATTGACATTAAAATTTTCTTGATTCATGGAACATACATTCGAGTCTTGATTTTCTTGAAAGTCGCACATACATCACTGTGACTTTTTATTTCATGAGATCTATCATCACCTAGATAGATTTTAGCACCATTAGTTTTATCACGATAATTCACAAACCAATCTTTGTGACATGTCATACCAATAGAATCCCCTAAAACTATGAAAAATGCATTACAATTATTTGTTTGTACTCAAAGATTTATGTGGAATAAATAAATTGATATTTTTAAGATCATCACTTAGTGTTGGTTCTCTATTAGCGAGGTGACTTCTATGAAAAATGCATTACAATTATTTGTTTCTACTCAAAGATTTATGTGAAATAAATAAATTTATATTTTTGAGATCATCACTTAGTGTTGGTTCTCTATTAGCGAGGTGACTTGTACATGTATTCTGTATTTGGACTCATAAAACTTCTTTTTCCTACACTCCTTATCAAAATGTACAAAAATTACTGTAATAGTAATTGGTGATGCTCCTCTTTGATATGGTTTTACATTTGGATTTCCTCCCTTGGTCATTTTCCATGGATTACTATTGTATGTCTACTTCACTTTGGCTACCAACGCCAAATCTTAACTCTTAAACTTGTTGCTGAGATCGTTTCTTCTTTCCTCTTCTTGCAATACAATAGCTCTGAAATCATCAAATTAACGTGCTTTCTTACTTGCTACAAGACTGGCGATAAAGATCTGATATTGATTTAATAGTAACCAAATTAGTGCTTGAAATATTCTAACTGATATCAGCTAGTTTGTCCCTCATCTCTTTAATTATAGATAGAAAATTAATAATATTTTCATTTTCTTCCATTTTTATAGAAAAAAGTTTGGTTTTTAAAAACAATACCTCATTTTTGTTTTTTTTTCTCACACAAACTTTTAAGTACCTACCAACTTTTCTGAAATGTATTGCAGTCTCTTAAATGGGAATGTTGTGCTACTTTATGAGCATTCTCAAGAGAACCTTTACCTTGGTTTCTCTTTTATCCCAATATTGAATTGAGGCTACTAGCGATGTTGGGTTTTCTTCATCTCCATAGACAATTGACAAAACATTATACCCTTCCGTTAAGTTCTATAACTTAAAATTCCAGTTTACAAAATTTTCCATATCCAACTTAGTTTATTCATTTAAATATGAATCTGTCATAATATTTGACATCTTTAGACACCAAAAAATATTCCCACAACTTCAAATTGAATTAATTATGATTGAATACCTTCAGATGTTCACTTTTAGGCATCGATATCCAAATGTGTCTCCTCCTAAAATCAGCCTAGAAAATCACAGTTTCTTTGTTGGATTAATGCTTTCAGCTAGGTTGACACTTGAGGCTCGAACCAAAAGTTCAGGCTTGGGAAAAATTATGGTAACCAAATTTTTTTCTCTTAGTAGTAGAGACAATAATGTTCTCTTTCTTCCACGTGGCTCCTTTTAATGGAAAGGCTATTAATGCATGGGCAACTCTACTCTCTATCGATGGAAGATTCTGCTCCAACAAGAGTTTGATGGATATCCTCCATGTAGCTTGAAAGAAAAAAAATGATCAACACGATCTCTTTGTTGGTTGCTTCTGGGAAACAACTTTTTCAACCTCACATTCTCTGAAGTCTTATACCAAATTATACACTTCAGAACCATAGGAAAGAGAGTAGACAAAATGTATTATGATATTTATATTAATTAAACACATCTATTTATACAATGTTAAATAGATCTCAATTCTTTTGATCTAGCTCAGATATCAAGGGATCTCTAATTTAACTTATC
>JZKD02S1755091.1:0-11174 GCA_000966675.3 Picea glauca
TGTTATAAAATTCTGTTTGCTTCATCTTGCATCAACTTATTGCTTTTATTGACAAGTCCAAGGTTTTATGAAGCACTAACATCAAATTGTACTTGCAAAAGATATTGTTTTCTTGATTGCTTTGTTTTGGGCTGGTACATCCAAGCATATCATTGATTCATTGATTAAAACTTTGGGACTTTCTGATCAGTGTGACTTGTGAGAGGGGATATCTTTTATCGACACTTTAACCTTTTCCTTCTCAAACCCGCAGGTCACCGGGGACGTCTCCCCTGGGCTATCATCCCTAAACAGAAAGAGGTATCTTATTAAGGTGATAGTGATAGGATAACCTCTTGTTACGCCAATTTGCCTTCCCTTAGCCTTTCCCTTCGGGACAAGTACAAATTGCGCGATAACAGGCACCACACAAATTGATCAGGTTCTAAATATAAGGAAGCAATAGTTAATCATCTAGCTCTTCAAAACCCTAGCTAGGGAAAACCAAAAAACCCTAGCTCACACCAAGAAGATCCAACAAGCATGCATCACACAAGCATCTCCTCCAAGGTAAGACATCTCTTCTTCTTCTTCACCAAGTACAACCTAGGGTTTCATCTCAAAACCCTAATCTCCAAATCTCCAAGGGATGAAACCCTAACCCTAGTCTTCAAGATGCTCCAAGAAGATCAACAATTACCTTACACACTCACGGAGACACGACTACTCCAATATGATGTTAAATTTCAATATAGCAATAGATGAAGCTTGAAAGAAACAACACAAACCATGAAGGCTTTTGAAACTAAATTGCATCATGCCCTTATAACATGACATTGCTATAATACAAAACTTTCTATAATGAGATCTTATGTAATCTCGACTAGCTATTGTGCATATGATCCTAACTAGTTTGCATGTATAGAATCTTATCCTAACTAATTGCAATTCATGCAAGTTGAGTCCATGTCTTATTTCATTGAGATTTTATGCACTTGATCCAAGGAGATCCAACAAGCATACATCACACAAGCATGTCCTCCAAGGCCAGACATCTCCTCTTCTTCTTCTCTTCACCAAGTACAACCTAAAGTTTCATCTGAAAACCCTAAATCTCCAAGGGATGAAACCCTAACCCTGGTCTTCAAGATGTTCCAAGAAGCTCAAGAAACCTTAGTGACTCCAAGAGAGAGAGTGAACAAGAACAAAAGAAGATCAAAGGGAGAGAGGAGAAGTAGTGCACTCCTTTTGATCACATCTATACACTAGAATGAACAAGAATGAATGAGTGAAGGACTCTCTCCTTCCTCCATATATATGAGAGATAAGGGAGGCCAACAATATATTTGTGGGCTTATGCCCTTACAAGCAACCTACAATAACATATGTAGGATCACACACGTCGAGCATTACATTCCAAGGGTACACATGTCAAGCAAGGTGATGCCATCCATAAGCAAGGCTCCAAATGCAAGGGCACTCCATGAGGTGTGTCCAATGCTCCTCCTACAAGCCTCCAATTACTCCAACAAACCTCCTAAGCTATGTACTCCATTAGGTCCACTCCCCCTACATGAACATTGTCGCAACCCAAGTGTCACCAAGTCAACTCCAAGACTCTATGTAGGCATCCAAGCAACCTTGTGTTGTTTAGGGCCCAATGCCCTCCTCCAGGATGCAAAACTCTCATCCTCCTATGCAGGGCATTCTCCAAGCAAGTAACCATCTCAATGTGGCCATCATGTAGAACGTAACCAAAGCAATCTAAAGATCTCCAACACTGTAGAGAAGAATATCGTGCAAGCACCCAACCAAGGTCAAGCAACCACTAAATAAGCCATCTCCAATGTGCAAATCCATCACAGACCATCTCCCATGTGCAAATCCATCACGGACCATCCAGTGGCTGATCATACAACATGTATGCCAAATCTCATGAAGCACCCCATACGTGGTGTAAACACTTTAGGAGTAACCCCAAAAGCTAACACCATGGTGATCAGCATTAGACAAACACCTTCAGTAATCTTTGGAAACTTGTGTAATTTCTTTCTTTTTGTCAAGTTAAAGAAAATGAGGATTATCAGCATATAATGTCTTAGTTTTGTAAATCAAGCAAATCATCAAAGCTTTAATAAATTTAGAAGAGTCCACATTCCTAGAAAGATAAAAAAATTATGCTATTTGATTTAGCAAAATTTCAGAAAGAGAAAACATGTTTGTAGCCAATTTAGTTTGAACCACAAGGAGAATCTAGAATTGTAGATCGCTCAATTTGATGGTACTCTTGTTTCAAGCGCATAACCAATGCTTGGGAGAAATATCTACAGAAGTCATTCAACCACTTCTAAGAAGAAGTTATATATTTCAACCTTCAAGGCATTTAATAGGTTCCAATGTGAATCGATACTTCCTTTCTTGTATGATTGAAGTTGGAAAATTCAAGACCCCAAATGTTTCAAATGAAAATATTGTTGATAAAAGACAAAACAACTAAATTTTCTCTCTTTATGAAACTTGAAAGTGGATGCTGCAATATAACTTTATTTGAACATCAAATCTCTAGCAAATATTTAAAGAAATTGATGAAATCAAGCAGAAAAAAATCCCATTTTCCTTTCTGTTTTGCTCAGCCGCTCCAGAAAAACAGTTCCAATTGAAATTTGGGAGATGGCAACCTACTGGAAAACAAGACACCTTCACCATTCTGGCATTTTTTGCACATGGGAATGAGTAAAGGCTTTCTGAAAGATTCCTCAGTTATCATCAAACTTATCAACTCATACCAAAAAGCATCAACATGACTTTAAAAATGAAGCTTTCATTCACAATGCTTTCAAGCAAAATCTACAACAATAGAAGCTAATAGCTTGTGTGAAAATTCTTTGTGCACACCAACTTACAGTCCTGGAAAAAAGGCACAAATTGAAGCTTAGTTATCTAGAAAGATTTAAGAATGGATAAATTAAGATCAAGTTCCTTACATAAATCTCAACTCAGCTTGTAGAGTCTCCAAATCCTCTCGTGTGACTAAAGAGGATAACTTATTGGCTATGTTAATCAAATGATTTGCTACACCTCCATGCTCAGCTGCAAGAACTGTTTTTCCACGAGCTTTTCCATTTGTGCCCATTTTCCTGTTAAAAAGATTGAGCAGATAGTCAGTACATCAATAGAAATTTTCACAGCATGTCTTTGTTTCGATATCTCTGTCATTGTCTTTAAATAGCAATGGCAGGGATATAGTAAGAATGGCACATTAATGGACTTTTCTTCAAAATTTGCTTTTTAATTTCTATTAAATATAATAATAAATCATATTAGAAGAAAATAGGGCAGCAGACACACTGACACCACAAGACAAAATCTGGGGAAACTAAACATACCCCTGCTACATAGATCCTGACTAAATAAATATCGTCAAATAAAACTGGCCCTCGTCCATTTAAACAGTAAGTATGATCAAGTCTAAATTTATCAGCCCTGAAGAGGAAGCCAGAGTCATAAATAACTATAACCCAGGCAATAATCATAAATCACCTGCCAGCTCAAGTGTCCATAGCCACTATGGTGGCATATGGAGGCAGCTTGTCATCATTGCGATTCGTGGGCAACTAACAGGCTTCCACAACAAAAGAATCATCAAAAAGTCTCCTCTTAATTTGAAAAATACCAAATGTATTCCATTAACCAGTTAACAAAGTGGGCTTGATCTCATAGTTAGTATAGAAATTTTTTCACCAATTGAAAACAAGTTCTAATTCCATGGAGCTGCTTATTTACACACATAAGAGGGGCCTAATTCCGAAATCAGGCCCTACTTTATTATGCATGCCTAGTGTCTGAAACTGGTCTAACATGAATTTCGGACAAAATCCTATAAATGGTCAATGGGGTGCTGATGAAATTGACAGAGTATTAAGACATATATTTAATGTATGAAACTGGTCTCGCGGAAAGATAAAAAAATTTCAAACAAAATCCTATAAATGGCCAACAGGGTGTTGGTTCACTGATGAGTCTGACAAAGTAAGAAGACGCATGTTTAGCGTATGAAACTGGTCTTGCAGAAAGAAACATGAATTTTAGACAAAATTTTATAAATGGACAATCGAGTGTTGGTTCACCGAAGAGGTTGACGCAGGATTGTGCTCTATTTTTAGCGAAAGAAACTTGACTCGCAGAAAGAAACATGAACCAGAATTTCAGACAAAACCAGAAAAATGGCCAATGGGGTGATGGTTCACTGATGATGTTGACAGAATATTAAGCCCTATGTTTAATGCATAAAACTGGTTTCGCAGAAAGAAACATGAATTTCAGACACAAACCTATAAATGGCCCAAGGAGTGTTGGTTCTGATGAGGTTGACAAAGTATTAAACCGTCTATTTAGTAAATGAAAGTGATCTCACAGAAAGAAACATAAATTTCCGATACAATCTTGTAATGGCCAATAGGGTGTTAATTGGTTGATGAGGTGTTACAAAACTGGAACTCGGGGATAACTATGCAGGGGTTAAAAAAATCAGACTCTGGGAATAACTCAGAAAAAAAGTGGAACAACTCGGGAAAAAACTCGGTGAAAATTTTTAAAATGCAAAATATAAATTTACAGTCTCTGGGGAGTAGGGCAGTCAGTGATGGAGTGTACTGTTAAGGCACTCTGTTAGGTGAAGTCACCAGTTCGAAACCTCAGTTTACCTTGTGTATCGCATATGAGGCAGATATATATATATATATATATGGAATAAACACCAAGTTTCCCCTCTAAAAGAACACTGAAACACTCCTCTCACTGGTAGAAGCATAATCAGCAACCTTGTGTGAGCTAAATAAGTGACTTTTTGGGGGGGTTACAGAAAAAATTTCACACTTAGAACAAATTTTTTCAAGTAAATCATAATTCATGAAAAAATGGTTATTATTCTAGACTGGGAGATGAGTTGTGCATGAATGACTTAATATTCTAGACTGGGAGATGAGTCATGCATGAATGACTGACTTAATATTCTAGACAGTTAAACCTGAAAAAAATGATATTTCAAATCACAATTTTTTAGTTTCTTCAAATAACTCGCTATTTTTTCCTGTGAGTTCTTGTAGTCACCAATTTTTAGTTGCTTTTGTAACAGTGAGCCACATGTTTAGCGTATGAAACCGATCTCGCAGAGAGAAATAGGAATTTTAGACAAAAACCTAATAATTTATGAAAACGGTCTCATAGAAAGAAGTTCTTATAGTCACCAATTTTTAGTTGCTTTTGCAACAGTGAGCCACATGTTTAGTGTATGAAACCGATCTCGCAGAGAGAAATAGGAATTTCAGACAAAAACGGTCTCATAGAAAGAAACATGAATTTCAGAGAAAATCCTATAAATGGCAAAGAAGGTGATGATTCACTGATGAGGTCGATGGAGTATTAAGCCATATATTTAGTGTATGAAGATGGTCCCACAGAAAGAAACATAAATTTGAGACAAACCATCGAAAAAGCATGAATTTCAGAGAAAATCTTATAGATGGCAAAGAGGGTGTTGGTTCACTGATGAAGTTGATGGAGTATTAAGCCACATATATTTAGTTTATGAAGATGGTCTTACATAAAGAAACATAAATTTAAGACAAACAACAGAAAAGAGGCATATTTTGTTGAGCAGAGTGTGATCTAGTGGCAAGCAGCAAGGTGATTGGGCTTGTATTAAAGTAGAAAACTGGGTTCAAAACCCTTGAGTGGGTGTAGAAAAGAGGCATATTTTGTTGAGCACAGTGTAATCAATCAATGGGGTGAGATTGCCAGGGTATTAAGCAGTTTATGGCATGGGTAAGATTGCCAGGGTATTAAGCAGTCTATGGCATGAGTTTCAAAGAGATTATGTCCCAAAGGAAGGGAAGGAGATTTTATAGTCCTATATAGTCATATAAGCTGTCTATATAGTCATATAAGCTGTCACGAGACCATGTTATTATTTACACTGACGATCATGGCGGATTAAGTAGTCCTCTGACCTGGCACTTCACTAAGGCAAAGAAAGTCTGCTCTGTGGGACGAAAAATCTACTTACCCTGCTTCAGAACGGGCCTTTTGAGTTCCAATAGCAGTCTTGTGGGCAGAACTGTTTGCATGAGTATCAAGTGCACTCTGTTGAAAATTAGTGCTCCCCTGCTTCCTAAATGCATTCCTTGTAGTTGTATGTCCATGTGCTTCACACACAGTGCAAAACATCCGTTCTTCGCCATCAACATTTTTGGTGAAGGCCCATGGATGCATTTTCTGCCACTTCTCTCTCCATAGCCGAGGGCCTCTTCTCCTCTTCCTCTTCAGTCGAAAGCCCTCGACCCTGTGATCACCATCATCAATATAAAGCCCGTTTTCTGCCTGTTTTACTATCTGCATATGGTTCTCCTCCGCATTGCGAATGTCACCACTATCATCCTTCTCAAGGCATGCATAAACAGCATTGCTGCTGCCCATTTCAACAGAGGATCCATCAAGGGGATTTCCCAGAAGAGACATATTGTCTCGTATTCCTGCGTAGTGATGATCCATCAAGCAATTTCCCTGACAATATTCAAGAGCCCAATTCAGGTTGAGGAACCCACAGTTGTGATGGAGCAATGGAGTTGCCTGCAGTTGCCCCCCAGAGGAGGGCAGGTTGAAGTTGTGTCTTCTGGAGAACAAAACCACAGAAGGTTGTCACGATATACCATTTCCCTTGACAAAACACACCTGCAATCCTTACAGTTGTTGACATCCAAATAGTGGAAAAACATAAAAATCATCACAAAACCAACAAAGTATTACCGACAACACGCAATTTAAACATTGCGGGAACGGGCCAAATCATAGTGAACTTAGTTTTAATACCTGGCAGACGCATGCTGGTTTCTATTTTATCAATTAGAAAAATAAAAGTTAAGAAAACAGTTTTATATAGATGGTTGTGTGTATCATTCTGTCAGTATTTAGATGCATTTAAGTGTGTTAAATGTGTTAGGTAATGTTTATAAATTAAATTGAAATTCATATATAAATTTCTAAATTAAGTGTGTTAGATGTGTTAGGTAATTTTCATAAATTAAATTTAAATTCATATATAAATTTATTTTAACAAGGGTTGTATGGCAGTTTGTTGGTTTTCAAGTAAATTTGAAAATTGAGTATATTTAGATGGGATCATTGAACTAGTTAGACTATCTCAGCAATTGTCAATTTACTATAAAACCAGTTTAAATTTGCTTTGCTATAATTATTATTTGTCTTTATTAAAGAAAAATTCAAAATCATTATTAAAAGGGATATATATATATATATATATATATATATATATCATTTTGCTTTTCATTTTCAACTATATTTTTACTAATTTATTTAAAAAGAAATTCAAAATTATTATTAAAAAGAAATTACAAGTGTCTAATTATATGTATATGTTTTGTATTAATCTAGCATGAGTACACTTTGTATTAATGATAAGAGAAATTTTTAAAAATCTGGAAAAGCATAAATGCAATAATAATGAAATAAATGAATAGTAACAAGGGTTGCATGGCAACTTGTGGAATTAGTTGGGAAATGTATGTTGAACAATGAAATTTAATATAATAATTGAGGGTTGTTTGTTATTCAAAATGTATAATGAACCTTTTCATAAATATTATAAATATAATAATAAATACATAGTATAAATTTTTATATTTAGATGTGGTGATTATTAGTTTATTGACTTTATATTTATGTGTTATATTCTATGTGTAACATAAGAAATCAATATATGTATTTTTTTAAATAATAAAAAAACATATTTTTTTTAAATTTAATTGGCTAATATCTTTGATGTGTTATTGCAGGCTTCATGTCATTCAATGTATAAAAATGATTACTAATTGCATGAGTAGATTCTAACAAATTATTACATAATCACAAATAAAGTAGTAATGTAGTAACTTAGTAATGTAGTAACTTTTAAAATGAATCACACAGGATCACTTTATCGTGACAATTAATTTTTGTCTATTGTATGTAAGAATACAATTGTAACTTTTTTCTTGGAAGCTTTTATCCCTTAAGTATATTTTGACCTACTTAATTTCCATTCTATTAACTAAATGGTCTGAATTTAAGTTTTTAAAGGTAATTTAAATAAAAATAATATATTTAGAAATGGTAGTTTGTTGAAATGGTGAAAATAATTATCTAAATACAATATTTAATTTTTAATTAATTAAATAGACAATATAAAAAATTTATTAAATTTTTTATACTTTAAATCTAGTACTAAGATTTTGTAAAGTAACACATCAATTTATAATAAATAAAATAATTCATAGATATGAACTAAAACAAATAAATCTAATCAGAACTGGTTAACTTTATTTTGCAATATTATTATTTAAATACATTATTTAATTTTTAATTAATTAAATAAAAATTAAAAATTAAATTTTTATACATTAAATAATAATAATAAAAACCCAAAACAATTTTATTAATTTTTTTATACATTCAATTTATCACTAATATTTTATTATTATTTTCGAGTAGCCATGGTTTTCTTGACGTCTATGTAAACGAGTTTGAAATGAAATATGAACTACATATATTCAACCCTCGGGTGGGAAGGGTTGAATGGGAAAATCGTTTTACATTCTCCAATGAAACGAAATCGAATCATATATATTTTCCATAGTTTATGTTTGGGAAAATGTCAGGAATTGTACACGCGGGATTAATTTTTCAACCCTCCGGTAGTGAGAAGGGTTGAATGAAAAAATCGTTTTATGGAAAACCTCTTTTAATTTATATATATAATTAATTTAAAAAAAAACATATTTATTTACTTATTAATTTCTTATCCATTCATTAAATTATTTCTTTACTATAAAATTAACTCTCTTAAGAAACATGTTTATCCACTTATTAACTTTTTATAGACTTATTAAATTACTGCATGAAAAACTGAGGGTGTCCAATTTGTTGCCATGCATGGAAAGAGGTGTGTCACGCATTAAAATAATATGTAAGTCAAACAACTCATCTTTGTGGAGGAATCTGCTTCCCCGATTTAATGAACTGTTAGTGACCGTCAAAGTGATGTAAGGAATTTATTGCAGGAGGAATAATCAAGGAGCTTAGTTTCTTGTCAAACTGTCAAATCTATTAATTGTACACTCAAGTTTATACATTGAATGACGTGAAGCCTGCAATAGAAATTGGTGTATGAGACCCCCTTGTTTGTGGGACAAGGGACCCCCCTCCGCCCAGTGATTTGACCGGTAAAGTCTACGAAGGTATACATACCCTACCCCCCTCTGGATTTGAACCTATGACCTCTTAAGAGGAAACACATGTTCTTAACCATTAGGCCCACTCGGGCTATACATAACACATATATTTTGATTGTAAATATATTTAATTTATATAAATGCAAAAATAACCATAGTTGACCACGCATAATCTTTCAGAGCATATTTTGAAATTACAAAGTTGAAACAAAATCGAGTGTCAATTATGATCCCTCAAATTGCATGAAAGCGTGAAGAGAGAATATACATGAACTCTTTTCCAGACTCTTACAAACTCAAAGACTTAGACTGGAGAATATTTTTCTGATTTCTAAGGTTGCATGTAAGCGCAAGAAAGGAGCATACTCAATAAACTTAGACACGCAAATGAAAACTTTATGCCTCTTTGCTATCCAAGAGGTCTTGTTTATACAAAATACAATAGGTAATCGGTATTATTTTACTGACACTAACTAGTAAAAGTCATATATACAAAGAGTACTTTCAAATATATCCAAATCGTCCGAAAATTTACAAAATATTATGTCAATTCTACTTTCTGAAAAGTGCGATTCACCAAGTTTTTATTCATTGTTGAAGCATATGCATTCAGGCTCATTGCAGATACATCCAGTTGGGCTATTGATAACGTTGTTGTATCCTTCATCGAACTTTGCTAGTGAGTAGAGATATTCTGAAAAGCATCTTTCAACATTTGAACCCTTTAGTTCCTTTTGAGGTACATAGCACAAATCACTCTCGAAATGAAACTGGACCTTTAAATTTAGTTATGCTTCAGTAGGAAGTAATCATAATGGCTTTCCTTTCTAATTTTATGAACTTCATATATGTTATGAATTTAGTGGGCTCGAGCTTGGAAATAATACAACCAACATGTTTGAGTTTAAATTTAAACCATAACTCAAACTTGGAAGTTGTTATCATATCTTCTTGCAACTTCTGAATGAAGTTGGTCTTCCTTTGCATCCAATCTTCTATGGGACAAAATATTTCTAAAAGGACTGCAATCCAACTAGTCCATTCACGATGGATTAAATTGATGGGATATGCACAAATAATGAGTTCACCTTGTTATTTTACTAACTGCAGAATAAGCTTATAGTTGTCTCTTGACAATGTACTAGAACCTATATCACAATAACAAAGATTATTATCATCAAAAGTAATTCAAGTTCCATATCTCCAATTAGATAATCTTTCTCTAGCTTGGGTTAAGCCAAAGTATGCAATGCGCTCCCATTTTTCAAGAATTTCAATTTTTAGCAAAGAGCTTTTTATGGCTTCTATCAGAGTAGCATTAAGATAATCATTTACTTTTTATTTGGTTATTTCTTTTAGAACCTTAGCTCTTTCCATTAGAGCTTCAGTTGTGACCAACTGAGCATTCTTTTTGTCTCTTTCTTCTTTCTTCTTATGGATCGCTTTAATCTCTTAGCTTTCCTTTTGTCTTCTGGTGTCTTCAATTCTTATGTTGGCTTCTGCAATTTCTTGTTCTATGTGTTGAAATCCCTAATCCAACACCTAGGTATCTTGTTATCTAGTGATTTCCTTGTTGTAAATCAAATTAGCATCTTACAAAACGGAATACGTTTGTTGGAATAATCAACTTAAATAAATAGTGGAAGCAATACTAGAAACCAAAATCTCATACACAATACACAAAGATATCATGCCCATCAACCAAGCTTATCATTCAAATAACTTCAAAGCTTACGAGGACTCCCTTACTGGGAAAATGGCCAACAGAGAAATACAAAAAATGTTAGACAACACCTGCAAACCCTAGCAACTCTTGGTTTGTTGTACGATCCCGAACTTTCACATTTCTTGAGATGTAAGTGCATTTCCTTAAGCAAACTCTCGTGTACGCACCTATCTCCACTGAAACTC
>JZKD02S1755091.1:13136-30838 GCA_000966675.3 Picea glauca
GGCCTCTAATGAATCTCCTGACTCAAGTTGAAATCAAATAGTTCCCTTGCCCTTCATTGTATACTTGGCATCATTACCAAGCTCAACATGGGTCCCCGAGTCCTCCATCAGACTATTGAATAGCTCCCATGCTTATGTCATATGATGAGAAGCACCATTGTCCAAGTACCAAGCACTCATTGAGTTGGTGTTGGTAGAGAGGCAAGAGACCAGTGAGAATTCCTTCTCAAACTTTGTTGCAAACTCATCTAGTTGTGTCTCTGTTGATGTTGGTGTATGTGTCTTCCCTTTCCCCTTCTTCTTCAGACACTATGATGCATAGTGTCCATACTTATGGCACAAGAAGCACTTGATTTTACTCAAGTCCTTCTTCTTCCCCAGTTGTGATGTTCCTCCATCACGGTTACCCATCTTGTTGGAACCCTTTCCTTTTCCCTTCTTTGTCTTACCGAAAAGGGCCAAGTTCTCATCACTACTTCCCTACTTGTTTCCTTTAGACTCCTCCTGAGTCTCTTCCTGATACAATCATCCCAAAGCCTATGCCAATCTGGCAGTTTTTCCCGAGTGCAGACTCCCTTGACAAATGGTTCCCAAGACTTGGGAAAACTATTCAATGCCACATTCATGAACTCTAAGCATCCAATTTCTCCCTATAACTACAAGTTGATCATGTACATGAGTGATCCTCATGAAATAACTAGTAACATTGTCAGATCTAGATATCTGCACATATCTAATTTTATTTCTTAAGACCATCTTCCTATTCATGTTAGTGCTTTGGAATAATCCTACCAAGGCATCAAACATATCCTTCGTTGTCTTCTTCTCAGATAAGTGAGAAATTAGATGATCCTTCACTAAATCCAATATTACTTGCTTAGATTTAATCTCCTTCTTCTCATGAGCTGCCAATGCTTGTGAATTTGTCGGTGGAACAACTACTTTTTCCACTATCTCTCAAAGGTCATATTCCTTCAAAGCCAAAGTAACTCTTGCTTTCAAAGATGGGAAGTTGGATGCTCCATCCAATCTGTCTTCAATACTTAGACTCGTTGATGTCATCCCTTAGACTTGATAATCTGCCCTAGAAATAACATGTTGCTAAAAATGCCCTTGTACTGACCTGTACGATCTTGTACGCGTCTATCACTACTAAAACTTGTGTATCTACGTGAATTTTTTTAAGCAAACCCGCATATGTATGTGATCGTTCCTACTGCAACCCACATACAACTTTGTACGACTGCAAACCCTTGTTTTGTTTTAGTACAACTATTTCCTTGCAAACCAGCACTTGATTTCAGACTGTTGGTTATCAATCTGTTGAGATCTCATTGTAGATCTGATAGATCTACTTCTAACTATAGTGAATATGAGATTTGGCTTTCTCTCGGAGTGAGGACTCTGATACCATGTAGAAATTGCTAAATTGGCGCCTAGGTATCTTTTTATCTAGTGATTTCCTTGTTGTAAATCAAATTAGCAACCCACAAAACATAATACACTTGTTGGAATAATCAACTCAAATAAATAGCGGAAGCAATACTAGAAACAAAAATTTGATACACGATACACAAAGTTATTTTGCCCATCAACTAAGTTTATTATTCAAATAACTTCAAAGTTTATAAGGGCTCCCTTACTGGGAAAATGGCCCACAGAAATACATAAAACTTTAGACAACAGCTGCAAACCCTACCAACTCTTGGTCTATTGTACGATCCCAAACTTTCACATTTCCTGAGATGTATGCACCTTTCCTTGAGCAAACCTGCATATACTAGCATGTCTCCATTGAAACCCACATACATTCACACAAAGACTCTATGACAAACTTTGTACGATGTGACCCTGTTGTTGCGGCTCTAATCTGTTGAAACCCACTTGTGACTGCCTTTGTTCTCTCTTCTCCCTAACCTAATCTCTATATGGAATTCCTTCTCCACCTATCCAAGATCTCCTTGAGCAAAAGTCCTTCTCTGCTCTCTATGTCAAAATAACCAACCTTCCTTCTTTACCCTAGCCTTGTTTTTATAATCTTGAGTTATGACCTAACCCTAATCTTTAAAGTAATTGGTGTTGATATTACTTCTCACCTCACTTGAGATCAATGGATAAGATTTAGTTCACCAATGCTCATATCTTTAGCATTTCATTAAATAAACTCAACTAATTAAAAAATCACTTTACTTTAATAATTCCTTTAATTAAATTAAAGTATCAAGGTAGAAGGCTTTGGACAAGTTCCACATGTCTAGACACTTAGACCTATGCGACAATACTTTTCTAATGCTACAAATGTCAAAACTGTGGTGACTTGAGCTTTTCCTTTCTTAAGATCTCTAGTGAACATTGACAACAAAGGTTGGTTATGTTCTTTAGTAAACATGTTTGCTAAACTATTCAAGTAACCAGGTTTATACTTAACTTCAAAATTGAAGTTATCTAGCCATACAGATCATTTGAGAATTATGGAACTATTCTCAATTAGCAGTTTGTCATTTTTTGACATCCCTTATAGAATATTTAGATCAAATCTAATAATAAAATGGGCAGGTTTCAGATAGAGGCAAAAATGTTGAATAGTTTTCTTGATTGTTGATACCTCTTTATGATTGGAGGTGTTAGTCACCATTAAAAAATTTGTGCGAAATCAAGATTTCAGAATCTAACAGAACGCTAAACCAGTTTGGAAGCCTGATAAACTAGGAAAGGGGCTAAAGATGACAAGGAAAGGGCTAAATCTAGCAGGAGCGCTAAGTTGATCGGGTCCGACGCATCGCAGATTGTGAGTTCTCAAGATCAACGGTCGAGAATGATTTCGGGGGGAGAAGTTGTGCGGGGTTTAATTTTGGAGAGCGGTCCCGAAATTTAAACCATGGTTTTCTCTCAGGGTTACGTGGCATCACCAGGTGCATTTCAAAATGAATAGTGGATTGCCTCAAACCACTTTCTCACACCCCCGAAAAGTGGAAAAGTATAAAAGGACATTTAGGCATTTATTTTATTTCGATTATTATTTTGAATGTTGGACCGTTAGAACCTTTTCGCGACCCCCATTTTTCACCTGCACCTCAACAATACACCAACTACACACCATTTCCATTCATTTCCAGGTATTTTTCATCACAACCATGGATCCCATCATAACCTAAGTAATAGAACAAGATCATGTGGCAAATGAAGAAGCCCTAATTGACCGAGACTTAGATGTTTTTTTATACCGAAATCACTATTTCTCCTATCTCTGTGTCCAGAAGCAAACTGTCTAACAAAGTAGGAAGATGTATATCGTTCCTTGAAGCAGTTCAGGCCACCATAGTCCCTTATGCTGTCGAAATTGCTTTTCGGTTTCCCGAATTTATAGGTTGGTGCGTCGAACAATGTTCCCATGAAGAAAGAGTCATTGTGAATAAACGAGGGTCTGAGGTCTTGTGTAGGGTAAAGAGTCTATCAATTCGAGAGTCCCTCGGTATACCAGAGTCTTTTTCCGCAATTTTTGAACCTTTCAATGAAGAGAATTGCAGGCAAAGGATGAAATGATAGCTCAATTTCAAAGGGAGAATGAAGTCTTGCAAGAAAGAATAGATAAATTAAAGACGAGGTTAAGAGGCAAATGTATGTTGCAAGGGGCCAAGCATATCATCTGAGACTCTATAGTTATTGAAGCTACCAAGTTCATAGTATATTTGAATTTCATCAATGATAAAGACAGTATAGCCATCAGAACGAGAAGCAGGTGCACTGTTGTGAATGAAACTTTAGCAAAGAAACCATCAGAATGGGCCCATAATGCCATAAATCTACTCAACATTGTTCCTATTGCAAACCTTCAGACTATTGAGATTAAAGATAGAACTACATTGATTATCTGGGCCATGAGGGTTATTGCTAAACATAACTTGTTGAAATCAGCCCAAACCAAGGCAACACAGATGGAGCAGAGTGTACATGAGTTCAAGGATTTGTTTGAAGAATTGTTTACCAAAGGTCTTCCACCATTTTGGGATGGCAAGGTAAAGTTGTATGACCACGAAGAATACAATGCTTGTTTGATTCAGTGCAGAATGGATCATTCCAAGTTCGAAACCCTGGTGGAAAATCTGAAAGGAGCTACATTAGTTGAGCATCTGATTACAGACTTTCAAATTTTGAATCAGTTCAAAGCAGTCAAGCTTGGACTACCAGTCATGTCATATGTTTCATGCATTGACTTGGAGATCCTGATAAAGGAAATGATAGATTATGATATTCCTTATGACTTGCAATGGAAGGAGATAGTATGATTGGTTAAGACAAAATGTTGTTTTCCAAGGTCCAGTAAATGATGTCCAAATGTCACTAAAAATGGCAGAGCACGTGGAAGACCAAAGCAGAGTAAGTGGCAAACAAAGGGAACGAGACACCAAATAAGCCAGAATCCGGATCAAGAAACATTTCTTGCTGACCATTGTAATCGGTTTCAAAACTGAAATGTTTCATTTTGATCATTGTAATCGATTTCAAAACCAAAAAATTTCTTTGTAATCATTGTAGTCGGTTTCAAAACTGAAACATTTCGTTTTGATCATTGTAATCAGTTTCAAACCGAAGGAACTCAGCTTGTATAAATATTAGGAGTTCCAAATGTATTAGGGGTTGGCAGAAGTGCAAGGGCACGATTTTAGCTATTTGGAACTTGAATGTAATTTTATGAAGCTGAATAGAATACACATGCAGATGTCGTGAATTTTTCATGAAAAGATTCTAATGGTGGTGGTCTGAGTTTTGTCTTCTTTCTTTCTATGTATTTCCCGTGTTCTTGATTTCATTTACACTTTATTCTGTTTAAATCGGATATTTAAATGCCCATAATTCATCTTGTGATGCTATCAACTTAAGCAATTTCAACTATGCTAAGTTCTTCCTAACTAAGTCATAATTCATTTATGTAATGCTATGATATAATTATATGTTTGTCCTTTCTTCTTACACTCTGTAAATTACAAGTTATAACTCAGATTTATCCCCTCATTTATCCTTTGTCCTCTGGAGAGTTCTACCAACCAGTTAGTGCTTCCATTCGTTTTCAGAAGTTTAACTCCATAGCCCTAAGTGTCCCTCCCCTTCCTTGCTAGCAAAATTATAAAAACCCCTTCAAAGCAACAAAACCTAGCAAGTGATTTGTTAAAGAAAATTCATTTATTAAAGACCAAGTGACAGGAGAGAGCCCTCTCTGAGCTAAGCAGGCTAGTACCCAACTCTAAATTGGTTTGTAGGTTACCTCTGTTGTTTGTTTTATCAGCCGAACAAATTTACAGAGTGCTAACATTTTGGCGTCGTTGTCGGGGAAGAAAGTGAAATCTTCCCTAGGAAAAGAATGACTTAAAGCTTCAGATTTGATTCTTGAGGGTGACAATAAATCAAACACCTTGTTGGATGAAACTAAATTTACCCCGGCAACTCCATTATAAAGAGACCAGTAGCATAACGTAGTTTGAGCAAGAAATCATGGGTCCCAAGAGAATTCATACCAGAAGAAATCTAGACCCATAAACAATAATCCTTGTGTCTGATCCTGAGAAAATTGTACACAAAAGAAAAGAAAGGCCAATAAGCCCAGTTTTTTGTCTAGACATAAATCTATCTCTGCCCAAAGATGGTGTAAAAAGCATTGAATACCTTGATTTTGATTTAAAAATTGAGCAAACTTTGTTTATAACTAGATCTGAATCCAATTTGAATGAAATCATCTTTGATGAGAAGAGGTTCCAAATTTAATTTTAGTTGCCTCTATTAGACCCGTTGTGATCCCTACTCAAAACAATCAGCCACTTCAAGTTCTTACTGCAGCTAGGTTTCCCCCCCTTGTTCTACCTGCTCAGTTACATGATTTACCCCAGGACTATAATCAGATGATTAAGTTGTATGATGTTGTAACATCCCCATGCGGTACGACTCCTACGATGTACAACCGGTAAAAGCACCCTTAAATTTTTTATTTTCTTTTTTTCTTTTTGTGTGTGTGTGTAGGAAGGTAATAGTGACATTATACTCAACATCGCAACACGACGACGAACACAACGCATGCAACTCACGCAACAACAACATAACGACCTAACATAAAAGCACATCAAGCACCTAGAAGCAATGTACGACATTCAACCGACGAAGAATAAGAATGACTACCTGCCCATCCTACCCTGCAATGGTTAGGACCTCTAGGACACATAAGCAACGCTCAAGGCCAGGTTTCCATTGATTTTGACCATTTAAGGTCTTAAGGTTGGCGACTGTTCTGAGGAACAAGGAGGTGTCTACATCCCGCCCGACACAAGCAGACCAAGCCTACTAAGCTAAGGACAATCATCCTAACAACCCCACGCACCCAAAATTTATCACACAAGTAACTAGAACCCTTACAGTGAGCAACCAAGCACATTAAATGTTTACAAAACCAAGTACAAGCATTATTTATAATGAACAACCACACCCTCAACGGGAAGCGCAAGCTAAAAACGACTTCGTCAACAACCAACCATTAATCAAGGCTGAAAGGTCAATATCTATAGTTTAAATTGGTGTTAATTAAAGATCAATTAACCAGTCTAAATTCCATTAGTCAACGAGTTACCCATCGAACTTGACATGAATTATGACTCAAATTTAGCGAGCCTAAGTTCCAGTTAGGCAATATCTATAAATCCAACTAACATCAATTACATATTTAAATTAGCAAATCTAAAGTTTGCAATCTAGTCTTTATTCACCTTACTAATTTTAATATTTGTTACCACCTAAATGGACATTTCTATATTAATCCACATCTTCATCCAACTAGCTATTTACTTGAATGATTATATTAACAATCTAAAAGTAGGATGCTACTATTATAACACTCATGAACTATTTAATCTCAACATGTAGTCTTGGCTTGTTTATGGCTTGGGTTCCTTGTGTCGTGTCGAATGATTTGGCGGGATCCGCAGATGTAGTGGCCGGTGAACCACTTATTATTTATCCACGAATATTCAGACAAAACTTTCCTGTCATTTTCCCAATCTTGTATCAGGTGTAAATACCGCTTTATTAGGAGTTAAGAAGCATTGACCAAACCATCAATACTAACTGTCTATTATTATTGAGATGGAAACGACTAACTACTAACATTGTTGTAGCAATATGACCAGGTAATTAACATATCAGTTACCTAACGATTAATAAAAAATATTTGTAATAACTTAGGTGTCAGGTGTCAAGTGTTTGTGACAATGAAATAATAGGATTTACATGTGAATTCAACAAAATAGAGAATTAAAATTTATAAAAATAAACAAAATTTTACCTTAAAACTTTCTATACCAAACTCATTCTAATCTCCCCGTTCCCAATCTCCCATTTCATTGACATTGAAGCCCCATAAAAACTCCCATTTTCCCTAAATTATTCCCAACTAAATGAAATCATTTCCATTCATTTATCCCCATTTAAAATAAGGGGTAGAACAGAAAAAGGTGTATCGCTCATAGATGCACTCATTATCATACTATCATAATAGCCATCATCGATTATATGACCTTTTATGATTCCTTAATTGAAATCGTTGACAACTATACAATACCATACATTAAGTGTTGACATTACAATCCATTCTTATTCAGTCGTGAGGATAACTGAATTAGCAAGTCCATTTAAAGACTGTCTATAAAATGTTGACAAGGTGTTGTGTATTAGCGTCTTCCATTACATCATCCTGGAGTTAAATGCTATTCAATGTGCATCCAACTGTAATTTGGTACACGCCCTGAACAATAAAAAGGTAAACTGCCAAAATTTAAATGTCATCATTAAAATGGAAAGTAGGTGATAATCAAGCAAATGAAAACGCAGGAATCAAGGAACGATTTTCGTCCTGACAAATGGCAGTGGCAATTTTCAGCTACAGGCCCAATGTCAGGTATCAAGGGCAAAACATAGTCATAACCCAGGGCAATTCGCCAGGAAATACAGTGATATTGCAGTCTTCAGAAAAAGGGGCAATCGCCGGCAATGAGGGTAACCATTTGAAAAAAAAATTAAAGCCAAATTCGTGGTTATAAAATAACAACTCAGTCAATCAGTTTAGGCAAAAATCGTGGGCGTTTAGTAGCCGACTCAATCAACGTTTAAAGCATAAAATTTGTGGGTAATGCAACCAGCTCTGGCAGCGTTTAAAGCATAAAATTCGTGGGTAATGTAGCTAGCTTTGGCAGCGTTTAAAGCATAAAATTTGCGGGTAAAGAACAATATACAATCACATTTAAATTTTAAAAAAAATCGTGGGCCATCATTACACGGTCAATCATTTTGTGGGCAATCATTTACACCATTCTAAACGCAGAGGAAAAACATTACACAATCAATCATTTCGTGGGCAATCATTTACACCCTTCTAAACGAAGAGAAGAATCATTACACAGTCAATCATTTAGTGGGCAATCATTTACACCCTTCTAAACGCAGAGAAGAATCATTACATAGTCAATCATTTCATGGGCAATCATTTACACCCATCTAAACGCAGAGAATAATCATTACACAGTCAATCATTTCATGGGCAATCATTTACACCATTCTAAACACAGAGAAAAATCATTACACAGTCAATCATTTTGTGTTTCATTGCCAGAATACCCAATGTAAAATGCAGAGATGAATTCATTTCGTTTTTCATTGCCAGAATACCCAATGTAAAATGCAGAGATGAATTCATTTCGTTTCTCATTGCCAGAATACCAAAAATAAAAATGCAGAGATGAATTCATTTCGTTTTTCATTGCCAGAATACCCAATGTAAAATGCAGAAATGAATTCATTTTGTTTCTCAATGCCAGAATACCCAAAATAAAAATGTAGACCAGAAATCATTTCGTTTTTCATTGCCAGAATACCCAATGTAAAATGCAGAGATGAATTCATTTCGGTTTTTTATTGCTAGAATACCCCAATAGAGCGCAGACAACAGTAAGAGAACGCAAGGATCCAATGGGAAGGGTCATGGAATGATTGCAGGGGTTCTATTAGTCAAGGCATAGAGAAAACCAACCAGGACACAAGATAATCCACACGCAGAGGTCGTTGCCAGATGGTGGAATCAACAATCAGCCAGGGACAAACATTAGGGGTAGATGGCTAATAGGTTTGTCCTTCGCTCATCATCCTCGCACATAAAAGCAGGGCGTTGAGATCCATAGGTCTTTTAACGCTAAGGCGACGACTGTAGATTAGGCTCCTGGCCGACTGCTCAGGCGAGGACTGGTGAGCTAGGGATGAAGGCTAAACAACCACGAAGGTCATAATCAACACAGCAAGGTGGTCAAGACATGCGGGAAAACGAAAGCCATGGGAGTCAACAACCATCGAGCTAGGCGAAGAAAAGTTTCAGTCTTCAATTTAAAAAAAAATATCAGTTTACTTCTCCATTAAATAAGCGGATCCAAGCATAAGTCCTAATACATTCTACCATACAAAAATGAAGAGAGTGTACCATTGCCTGATCGCCCACTCTAAATGACGTCCCGTGCGCTCCGTGCAACTCCCGCTTGCTGACCGACGATACTTCACCGGTACCTCCCAGCCAATGCTAGGGGTACTCTTCTTCCCCCTTTGCCCCCTGAGCTGCAAAGGGGCCACACACACACTATCCAGAGATTTCGACTAGCTCCCAGCTCGCCTCACAAGGCCGAGCTACCACTCCTCACCAAGCTGGGTATCCCAACTCCCACAAGTTAAGTCAGTGAAGTAGATATTTCTGCAGCGTAACGTTACGCAAACATAAGATGATCTTTCATCCTTCTCCTTCCTTCATTATATAGAGTTTCAAACTTCCTTTCTTTCCTAAAATCTCATTTAATTAAAGTTTTAAAAATAAATTCCTAAAAATTCCTCTCCGTACAAGTGTCCCCCATCCCCTACATTCCTCCATAAATTAATTTCTTTAATTAATTAATTATCTTTATTTCCCTCACCCACCTAGAGTTACTCCTAGAATCACTCCTAAGTGTCCCCAAATTCTCTTACCGGTTTTAATGGCTTTCCCTATTATTAAATTGCTAGTTCATTTTAAATTAGAAAGCTCTTAAATGGTAGATATTTTTTTAAGTTTGACTTTCCGCTTTTCCCCTTATGTTCCCCTTTATCCCTTTTTATGTTTACCTCTTTTCCTAGTTTCCTAAATTTTTAAATTTTTCCCTCTTTCCCCTTTTTGTTAGAACTCAAAAAGGCAGGTGTGGAAATTAACCCCCTTATTCCCTTTTCTCATTAAATTAATATATTTTAAATTATCATAAAATAATAAAATGATTAATTCCCTTTTTAAATTTTAATCCAACATATTTTTTTTATGAAACAATTAATTTATTACTCCCTTTGTGTTACAAGATTTAACGAATGTCATAATTATTATTTATGTGGTTTTTATTTTTATTTTTATTATTATTATTTTTTATAAAGAGATAAAATTTTACCACTAGCATAGTTTAGACTTAAACCTTAAATTTTCGTGATAGGCGACATTATATTAGGGAAAATGTTTTTGTTTTTTTTACATTGATCATTCTAAGGCTGTCTAGGTTCATTCATCTATCATCAACACCACGACGTGCCCTTCAGGATGCACTAGGTGCTCCAAGGGTGCCACTTGGCCTAATCCGTTTCCCTTGCACGACGTGCCCTTCAGGACACACTACATGCTCCAAGGGTGCCACTCACCTCTTTACTGACTTGGTAGACATGAAAAACCCGTGGAGTCAATACTTCGCAAGGTGAACGTGTGGGAGACTAAGGGCCTCTAAGGAATAAGGCCCCCACCTTATTGCGTGCCCCTTAGAAGCGTCGTGAGCGACTGTCGCAATCTTCCCTCACGGCATCGTGGGTCCTCTCGAACCAGGTAAATGTTAGCCTACAGTTCGAGCCACAACGGGAGTGCCAGTAGGCTGTGGCAGGGTTGTTGTCCACACCTCTCCCTCAACATCTCTGGTAGTCGTGCGTGGCCCCCTTACTCCACATGTGAGTCTGGTCAGCAAGCTATTGTCAGCCTGTATCATCAACAAATCATGTCAGAACATATCCATATCATATCATCTAATCAGATGCACTAATATCACAGTAAAACAATCAAACCCCAATGGTACACTCCCTGACTCGATCCAGAGTCCAAGGGGTTCCATCGATGCCTCTGCATCCTCTAGGTCCAAAATCCTACACACTCAGTAAAATCGAGTCAATAGCACCTGTCTATGTCGAGGTGGTAAAACAACATATCATCATCCCATAACACCTCAGAATCAAAATCAAAAGTTTTAATAGCATAATAATCTGGATCACTTGCGAGCAAGTGTCCTAAAAGAATAAGTTCGCTCAGTGCGCCAGAGCAGGATGTTACATACACCCCTCTTGGTCCAAACTTCATCCTGAAGTTTCACAGTATATATGTCGAAATAAAGTGTATCACAATATCATTTGTCTATCTATCAAACAAAAATGGAAACTGTTGATGCATATCATATGCCTCCTCTTAGGTCGCTGAGTGTGGACTATAATTGTCCCACTGGACCTTGACCTGCTCTATCGTTCAACGCCGTAGCTGTCGAACGCGATGATCCAAGATGCGGATCGGCTCAGCTGTGAGCACCCCCTCGTCCGATACCTACAAGGAACTCATGTCAATAACATGCGTAGGATCACTAATATAATGTCTCAAAACAGATACATGAAAAACGTCGTGCATACACCTCAAAGAATCAAGCAAGGCTAGTCGATAGGCCACAGGCCCCTTTCTCTCCACAATCTTGAAAGGTCCCATGAACCTAGGAGAGAGTTTAGCTCCCTTCCCAAACTTGATCGAACTTTTATGCGGTTTAACCCGCAATAAGACTCGATCGTCGACCTCGTAACTACGGTCGACACGGTGCGCATCGACATAACTCTTATGTCGATCCTGCGCTTCTTTAATCCTTTGTCTTATTGTTTGCATTTGCTCTTCCATTTTTTGGATCGCTTCTGGTCCTACCAGGACCCTATCCTCAAGCTGATCCCAACTCAAAGGCGTCCAACACGGTCGCTCGTAAAGAAACTCGAAAGGCGCCATCTTAATGGTGCTCTGGTAACTGTTGTTGTAAGCGAACTCCACTAGTGGCAAGAATTTTTCCCAACGCTTTTGTTTGTCCATCACGTACATGTGCAACATGTCCTCCAAGGTCTGGTTCATTCGTTCGGTCTGCCCATCAGTCTCCAGGTGATACGCAGTACTAAAGTTAAGTTGGGTTCCCAAGGCCTCTTGGAAACTCGTCCAAAATCGTCCAGTAAACATCAATCCTCGATCGGGTATAATCCTCTTAGGCATGCCATGCAGCCTCACAATCTCACTGATGAAAACTCTAGCTATGTCAGGTGCCTGATACGTCATATGCACAAGAATAAAGTGAGCACTCTTCATCAGAGTGTCTACTACTACGAAAATCGATTCATGTCTCCTTGCCGTCAGTGGCAATCCAACAATAAAATCCATCGAAATAACCTCCCATTTCGATTCCGGAATAACGCGTGGTTGTAGTAATCCTGCTGGGTGTCTATGTTCAGCCTTTACCTGTTGACATTCTAGACATCTGGCCACATAGTTGATTATGTCTGCCTTCATTCCCTTCCAGAAGAATAAGGGTTTAAGGTCTGCCCTCATCTTCGTGACTCCCGGGTGAGCCATGTAAACTGCTCTATGAGCCTCGCTTAGGATCAACATCCTCAACTCGTCGTTCGACAGTGCGTAGATCTGATTTTTAAACCTCAATAATCCATCGCTATCCAATGAAAATCCTTCAAATTGTGGTACCATCATTGTGTTTTGTCTGATAAAATCCTCGACCTCTTTGTACCAGTCATCATCACGCTGTAAAGTTAGAATCTTTTCATGTAGATTCGTTTGAAGAGGCAACACCGAAAAGATGTGTGGTCTCCGACTCAATGCATCCGCCACTCGGTTCATTGTTCCTTTTATGTAAGTAATCTCGAAGTCGTATTCGCTAAGCAATTCCGATCAACGTCATTGTCGCGCGTTTAGGTCGCTTTGCGTAAAGATGTGTTGTAGTCCACAGTGGTCAGTTTTTAGTTCAATTTTTTGTCCAACAAGGTAGTGTCTCCAAACCTTCAAGGCATATATGATGGCTAACAACTCCAAATCGTGCGTCATGTAGTTCTCCTCATGCCTTCTCAGTTTCCTCGAAATGTAAGCGATCACTCGTCCGTCTTGCATCAAGACCCCGCCTAAGCCTTCCTTGGATGTGTCAGTGCATACCAAGAAGTCCGCGTCCATGTCAGGGACCTTTAGTATCGGTGTTGTTGTCAACAACTCCTTGAGCCTCCGAAATGCTTTCGCGCATTTCTCGGTCCAAACAAACTTCTTGTTTTTCTTCTGCAATTCCGTGATCGGATTTGGTATCTTCGAAAATCCCTCTACGAACCGTCGATAGTATCCTGCTAAACCCATGAAGCTATGCACCTCTAAGACATTCGTTGGCGCAGGCCATTCCATAATAGCCTCGACCTTGGTTGGATCCATGGTGATGCCTTCGTCGGCGATGACATGCCTTAAGTAATGAATCTTCAATTGATAAAAAGAGCATTTGGACAACTTCCCATACAGTTTGTGCTCTCGCAGACACTGTAGTACCAAGCGCAAGTGCTCATCATGCTTCTCTGTCGTCTGAGAGTAGATCAAAATATCGTCAATGAATACTTGGACGAACTTGTCCAAGTACTCGCAGAACACCCTGTTCATCAAACTCATAAATACTCCTGGGGCGTTTGTCAGTCCAAATGGTAAAACAATAAACTCGTAATGTCCAAACCTTGTCTTAAAGGTGGTCTTAGGGACGTCATCTTCCTTAATCCGTAACTGGTGGTATCCTGATCGCAAGTCGATCTTTGAGAACATCATTGCGCCTTTCATTTGATCGAACAAATCATCAATTCTTGGCAACGGATATTGATTCTTGATCGTGGCCCTGTTCAGTTGACGGTAGTCAATGCAGAGCCTCCACGACCCATCCTTCTTTCGTATGAAAATAACAGGTGCACCCCACAGTGACACACTAGGACGTATCAATCCCAGGTCCAACAACTCCTTCAGTTGCATTTTCAACTCTCGTAACTTCGGGGTCGACATCCAATGAGGCGTTCTTGCTATAGGTTCAGTCCCCGGTTTTAGATCTATGGTAAACTCCAATTCCCTCTCCAGCGGCATCCCAGGTAACTCCTCCAGAAATACGTCCACAAACTCTCTCACCACCAGAAGGTGTTCTAAACCTTCCGCTAATCCCTTCTCGTTTAACGCAAGGATCGCATAAAGCTTGCACCCCTTCCGCATGCTCTTCCGTAGTTGTAAGGAAATTATGAACCTCGGGGAAACTCCCTGGTTCCGTCTTATAATCACACGTCTCTGTCCCTCGTCATCAACCAAGCTCAACTATTTCGTCTTACAGTTGAGTATCGCCTCATGCGATTCCAACCAGTCCCTACCAATTACGTCATCATAAGTTCCCTAGATTGTGACGTACAGGTCGGCCTTGGTGACAAACTCTCCTAAGTTGAGGATACAACCCGTAATATTTTCTCCAACCTTTTGTTTGGCTCCCGAAGCCATCTCTACGAAGCTAAACTCATCCTGTTCGACTACCTTCATCTTAATCCTTTTTAGCGCTTCACCAGAAGTGAAACTCTCGGTAGCACGAGAATCTATCAAAATACTAAGGGTATGGTCAGCGACGGTACCTGTCGTCTCGAGCACAGTCGAATGATGCTCTGCTTGGTGCTTATTCACTGCTGCATGAATCCAATGGGCCTTGCCCATATCCCCCTCGGTAGTGGGTCCGACTGATTCAGATGCTCTAGTCCTCTCCACCAGGTAGTCGCGTTGGTAGTGTGGCTCACCACACGTCCAACACCCCTTCTTCGTCCCAATAGTCCTGGTACCCAAAGTAGAAGGTGACGGCGCTCCGCCCTGGAATCTTGGTATGTTCTACTGAATAGGCCTAAACTACTGCTGCTGCGGTCGACGTTGTTGTTGATGTTGTGGTCCCTGATAAGGTGTCTGCTGTTGAGGCATCGGTTGTCGAGGTGTAGTGAAAGCAGATCCCCTCTGGAAGCCAGGATATCCCGGCGTATGTCTGGATGGTGTCTGATGCTGCTGTGCTCCAAAAGACACCTGCCCTACTGGTCTCGTTGGAGTCCTAGTCTGACCCCCGTTGATAAGATCCTCCTCTGCTATGAAGGCCTTCTGGACGACATCATGCAAGGTTTGAGGCATCAAAATCCTGACCTTTGCACATATGTTATCGTTAAGGCCGAACATGAACCTATTGACCTTAAGTTTCTCAGTGTTAAGGTGCGGAGCATACCGGAATAGCTCCATAAAACATGCCTCGTACTCGGGCACCGTACAACCGCCCTATCGTAAGGCGTTGAACTCATTGAGATGACGCTCAATGAATTCCTCTGAAAGGTACCTCTCTCGGAACCGTTCCTTGAACATTTCCTATGACACATCTTCGACGACCACGTTCAGCTGTGGTAGGAGCGTCTTCCACCATAGAAGAGAACTTCCTTTCAGTTGGAAGACCGCCATGCAGACCTTCATGTTGGAGGTATAATCGCGAAGTGCAAAGCACATCGCCATATTCTCCAACCATGCCTCGACGACTGCGCCATCCGGGGCACCAAAGAACTCGAGAAATTTGACCTTCTCGAGTTCACGGTGAACGCTACCAGTATCGACCAGAGTGCATGGCGGAACCTCAGGGGGTGCCAACGCCCTGGCCTCATCTCTGTCCAAATGGATGATTAGTTCCTTAGTCATGCACTGAAAAGATCTCATTATTCCGACCACATCACCAACTGCTATCTGCTCCTGTCCGAGAACCTGCTCGTCTCCCTAGGGGTTAGACCCCTCAGGCGTGGATGCTACTGGAGGCGTCGCGCCTCCTCCCCTAGCACCCCGTCGTCTTCCTCCGCGACGTCCTCTAACCATGATTACCTACATGAATACAAGTCAACTCAATTAGAAACATTATAATCAAATCATATCAACAAAAGCCATAGCAATCCCAAGTCACGGGTTGAACCCACTGTGATACCACATGTAATGTCCCCATCTGGTACGACTCCTACGATGTACAAACGGTAAAAGCACCCTTAATTTTTTTTTTCTTTTGTGTGTGTGTGTGTGTAGGAAGGTAATATTGACATTATACTCAACATCGCAACACAACGACGAACACAACACATGCAATGTTGAAAAGTCAACAAGAAACATGTGTCTAATTTATTTTTCCCTTAAATAAATTGGACAATAAATATTAATCTATTATTTCATTCATAGCTGAGTGAGTTGGATTTGTAACAAAATTATAAGTGTAGTTAAGTGAGTTAAGATCAGTTGTACTAGTTGTAACTAAACATGCACTAGTGAGAGTTTAGTTAATCAGTGAACTCACATGCAACTGAAGATTCACCATGGTTAACTACATGCATGTCAGATCCAGTGGAGATCCAGTTGAGATAACAGGTGAAAGGGATAGTTTGGTTATCAGTTGTGATTTGATCACACATGCAGTGGATATGCTTATGAGCATGTGGAAACTAGGCAATTCTATGATCATAGTGAGAATTCGAATTGCAGAGATTGTGCAGAGGAGGCAAGTTGTCTGGACACAGGAATTGGCACATGTATTTGTTGATTTGTGTATGACAGTGTGAGATGATTGTATTGTACTGAGAGCTCTTGGATTAGAGTTTTGTATGAGATTGTTTCATGATTCATGATATACATAATATATAATAGTGGGTTTTTTAGCTTTACGCTTTCCCGATAAAACTTCTATGTTATGTGTTCTTGATATTTCACTTTGTGATTGTGGTTGTGATCGTGGTTTAATTTTCCGCAAGAATAATAGTAGAAGCGATTTTGTATTTAACAGTGGCGTAATTGTTAGATTAGGAGAATCGCAGGAAATACATTAAGTGTATCAAAATTTCTACATGGTATCAGAGCCACGGAACCACAGAAGTGAGGTGCAAACATAATTTCATTCGCGCAGGTCCCGTCTCTAACAGGGTGCAAACCCTAGTACTGAAAACTACACTCATTTTCAGGAATAGTGATTCTCGTACCCTACTCAAAGGCAGGGTGCGAACATCTTGAACATTCTCGCAGGCTATAGTGAAGCAGGGTGCGAACTTTCCTCACCCTACAGTGAAGTAGGGTGCGAACTTCCCAGGCAAGTTCACAGGCTACACACAGGCAGGGTGCGAACTTCCCTCAGGTTACTCTCAGGTGGAGTGCGAACCTCCTAGGGAAGAGGGATTGAAGCAGTTGAGTTTTGGTGGTTGGATACCATTTGAATTTGCAAGATTTTCTTGGTGTGACAGCTGATTCAAGATTGAAAATGTCTTTCAATGGCTTGAGGTTGGAGTATGCACTCGAGGGCAGCTCGAACTACATAGCTTGAAAGGACAGGATGGAAGCAGTGCTCGAAGATAATGGCTTGAAGAGTTACATTGACAATGATGTTCCTAAGCCGGATGCGACAGATACTGCAAATCTTGATGCATGGAAAAAGAAAGTGGTGAAGGCGAGGAGGATTATGTTGGAGGGAGTACGAGACCACATTGTCTCAAGTCTCCATGGGAAAACC
>JZKD02S1755091.1:45558-68083 GCA_000966675.3 Picea glauca
AATATATGTCTCAGATCACATATCCCAGGAGTGCACTGGGTGCCCTAGATCTCGTCTAGGGTCTTAGCCATCCTCCAGGAGAATGGCTCTCGCTGCTGCATGTAAATTTAACACCTAGGCCCTAGCGGTTTTCCTTCTTCTTTAGCTCAAGCTTGAAACAAACAATGGATTGATGAAGCAAATGATACTAGAGTGCTGCAATGGCAGGGCTCTAGTACAATGCTTCAAAGGTAGGGTTTCTAGCACAATCTAGTAGGTGAAAAGTTGTTAAGACAATGACAATAACATGTGCTTGTTCTCCTAGGGTTTTAAACTAGCAATTTCATAATCTTGGAAAAAATGCAAAGTAAATGTACCATAACCATTCAAAGCAAAGAAGAATTGCAGAAATTCACTTACATCCACCAAGAATAATCTAGCAATAAGCCTAGTTGAAGACCTTCCACCAAGAAAATGCTAGAAAACACCAAATTTAGCCTCCTCCAAGAAGTGCGCCTAAAATTTCAGCCAATAACCCTTAAGTAGGGCGCAAATTTTATACCTCACTTGTGAGTGAATGAATGATGAAAAAATACAAGGGGAAAATCCTCTATTTATACAGTGAAAATGACCTTTAATTACAAAAATAGGTCAAAAAGGCTGACATGGCCAGTTTACATGAGAAAATTCATTTTTACATAAATTTGACAAATAAAACCCTAATTTGATCTTTTTAGGGTGACGTCATGCCCCTCCTAGGGTGACGTTAGCCTCTCTGTTGGAATGCTAGCCCTCCAAGTGAAACGTTGGGGCTCAAAACCCCTCAGGAGCTGCCACACGTGCCAACCCAAAGCGTCCTCAAGTTGGACACCTCAACTAGGTGACGTCAAGGCTCTGAATGATAATGTTTAGGGCCTTCAGGGGCCAATATCATGTGGAAGGGCAAGACCCCCCTGGGTCTAGGCCTGCCAAGCTGTCTCTGTTGGAACGTCCTTCTCTCTCTTTGGTGCAAGCCTCTGTATATGTTTGCCCCTTGCTGGGGTCTCAACATCCATCTGGTGGGCTTTCAGCCCTATGGAGGTTCGAACTAATCATCTCCCCATGTGTACCTGTCCGTTGGGCATGGTCCTGCAACAACAAGAAGTACACCCTCCATGGGCTCATAAGTCACAGGGATCATAGCAATATCAATCACGTCTAATAGTCAAGTTATCTAAACATGTGCATAAAACCCCCCTTTCCCAGACAAGTGCTCAAAGACGTTATGCTATTCTACAAGCCAGGTTTGGAGAGGGTTTCAGGAGGTCCTATTGGGATAATTCTCATTGGATGTGGGATGTTTCCAGGTGAAGACCAATCCAGGTCATGTAAGTGGATGAGGTGGTATGGGGATGTTTGAGCAATGGGTGCAGTGATGACAGGGAAATGTATGGCTTACCTGTGGGTGCCTCTGAAGAGGGTGAGTTGCACCTTGTCATGGATGCAAATGTTTACAAGCCCATTCAATGCCTTTCACCTTTTTATCTTATTGCTTTTTCTTTCAAGAGAAGAGTTGGGGGACACTGCCCTGGCATGGTGACCAGTGGTGATAGTGTTACCCACAAGCATTTTACGGAGATGAGAAGGCTGGCTCGTGATGAGAGTCGAGACCCCCTTTCTCTTGGCTATGCCACCAAGAGCCACTACCCTAGCGTGGTGACCAGCTGAATGGTAGTGTCATACCGCTACATGCCCATGGACCTAATAGGTTGGCTCATGATGAGACCCCCTATTTATGAAACCAACCCTTAAATCTTTTACCTCAAGCAACTTACTAACCTTTCCTAACCCTAGATTAGACTAATTCACTAACCTTCTTGCTGCTGTTACAAAAGTAATCTACAGCCAATTATTACAGCAATAAAAACACTCAAAAGCAATTGCAAAAGTTGATTTTTACATTTCCTAATTAGCTTCTGACAAGTGCTAGTATATTGCTATTGTTGGGTTATTATTTTTGGTCATTGTGAAGCTCTTTTAAGACATTTATTGTGAAGCTACCATCTTGTATACATTGCTGTTATAAAATTCTGTTTGCTTCATCTTGCATCAACTTATTTCTTTTATTGACAAGTCCAAGGTTTTATGAAGCACTAACATCAAATTGTACTTGCAAAAGATATTGTTTTCTTGATTGCTTTGTTCTGGGCAGGTACATCCAAGCATATCATTGCTTCATTGATTAAAACTTTGGGACTTTCTGATCAGTGTGACTTGTGATAGGGGATATCTTTTATTGACACTTTAACCTTTGCCTTCTCAAACCCCCAGGTCACCGGGGATGTCTCCCTTGGGCTATCATCCCTAAACAAAAAGATGTATCTTATTAAGGTGATAGTGATAGGATAACCTCATGTTATGCCAATTTGCCTTCCCTTAGCCTTTCCCTTTGGAATGGCCATTTCCCAAAACCTTGAAGAATTTTAAAGGATTGCTAGGATCGATGAGATATTACTGCAAGTTTGTCAAGAACTATGGTCAGATAGAAACAACTTCATACTTCAGTGGGTGCAAAATTGACAGTGACAAAAGCAACTACATAATTTGGAGAAGGCAAAGGTTGTTGAGAACGCCGCTCATGATATTGACATGGATCTTTTAGAAACCTTTTTACAAAGTCAAAGGCTAATTTTGGAAATGATAGACCTATTTAAAGAAAACGATCTAGATCTAAGGAGCCTTTGACTCATTCATGGCACACTATTCTAGGATGCACCTCTTAAAAAGCATTTTAATAATATTTTGTGGTTCAACGGAGTCAAATTATGGAAGCGTCCAGCCTTGAGGGGCCTTTATGAAATGTATTCTAATATTTTCCTCGAAGAAAAAAGTGGATCTAAGTCCTCTTATTATTATTTTATTGTAAAGAGAGATTGAACTAAAATCTATATAAAGAGAAGCTCTCTTCATTGTCGAGGATGTTTGGATTAATGGGAGATCCTCTCTAAGCCTAGTTGAAAATTTGTTGGGAGGAAGAAATCAGGGGGCAAGCATATGCGAGGTTTTCATCTTTCTCTTTTCTTTCTCATGGATTGTTACCCCCTCTCACCTAGGGTTAACTAGAGGAGATCATGTCTCATGGCCTGCAATGAAGATAGTGATCTCGATGATGATGATGATCAATATTCTCTATAGACAACAACCCCTCAGATGCCTTCCTCCTCATCCAACTCAACTTATCACACCTGATCGACATGGTTCATCAAATGATGGTGGTCCAACACATTATGAGGTACATTAGTCATTGTTTCATATGAAGTGTCATATTTAATACATCAGGCATTTCATAGAGGATCTTAGATTGAAGTCGAATAATGAATCATAAGCTTGGAAGTTATGCTTTTTGCCTTGTTTCACCTTGGTGTCCATCATTTGTGTCCTAGTTCAGTGTTGTCACTCTTGGGAAATAGGGGTACTAGTGGGAGGCTTTGATAGGGGTAACGTATCGCTCCCCTTCATACTTAACACTTTTCATCCCGGGGCTTGTTATCACAGGATTTGTACTTGTGCAAAGCCCTCCTCAAGATCCCAATCTTGTGTAACAGTTGAAAGAATCTACCACTGGCACCTAAGTAGAGTCTTCCCTCGTTTTAGTGATGGAAGGAGGTCCACCCAGGGTTACCGGAAGCGCCCCCCCCGCTCCGGCCTCGGAATCTCGCTCGGAGTGAGTTCGCTCAGGAAGCTGGCTTGGAAGCGAGCTTTTGGATTTCGGAAGCTCGCTTCGGGGTGCAAAATGCGCTCCCTGCCCATGAGGAAGCGTTGCACCTTGAAGCGAGCTTCCAAGCAACTTCCTGATCGCTTCCTTAGATATTCTCGAGCGCTTCCTGTCAGGTCCGAGGGCTTCCATGCTTAAGAGGAAAAAACACTCATTTTATTTTTATTTTTTTGAGTTGAGTTAGAGTGTGGGGTGTGGTTAGGGGAAAGTGAGGAGGGAATAAAAGATATTTTCCCCCTCTCGTTTCCTCATTGTTTCTATTTGTGTTTTCTTGAACTTGGAGGAAAGAGCAAAGGAAAGCTTGGAGGAGCAAAGAGGAGCTTGGAGGAGCTTGAAGGAGAGAACAAAGAGGAGTTGGAGGAGAGAGCAAAGAGGAGCTTGGAGGAGAGAACAAAGGCAACCATCTATCTCAACTTTCAACTTGCAAGATTCAAGAGCTAAAGAGGTAAACCCAAACCCCAACTCTCTCATTTCCTTGGGTTAAATTTGTTTATGCTTTTTTTCTCCTCTCCTACTCTTTCCCATTCCTTCTTCTCCCTCATTTTATTGCAGGTTGTTCATCTAAAGCTTGAGGAAAATGATTTTCTTTTGGTTTGTCATTCCATTTTTGGTTCTCATGGTCTTGTCAGAGACTAGGAGGCTTCAAAGGGAAGAAGAGAATGAAGATGAGGGAGGGTTTCAAGATGAAGGAGGGTTTGAAGAGGATGAAGAGAGCAATGAAGGTGGGAAAGCTTCATTGACACCCTTGTGGAAATTTGTGACAAAACTTGATGTGGGGAGAGGTGGTGGAACCGCCAAATTTTTATGTCCTCATGATTGTCATGAAGGAAAACCTTATGCCGGTTCATAAACCTGTGTGAGGAGGCATCTTTGTGGTATAATGGAGAGTGATGACAATAAGGGGTCCCTTGGGATTAATGTTTGCCCTAACATATCCAAAGAACATGGACAAATATATTTTGAGTTGGGTATCTATAAACTCACTCACTTCTGTATCTCGGTCAAGGCCAACTTATATTCGAGCTAGGTATCCATACACACACTCTCAAATGTATTTGGGGGAACTATATTCGAGATGAGTATCCATAAATCCACTCTCAGTGTTCGAGCTTTCTTAGTTGTATTCAAGTTGGGTATTCATAAATCCATTCATTTTTGTATATTGACCACAGTTTACTATATTGAGTTGGGTATCCATAAACCCACTCATATTTGTATTTCATCATTTGTCTTTGTGCCCCTTGTTTAGCTCAAAGGGGGGTGTTGAGAATGTGTAATCTTCACACGTTACTATGATGGACCCATATAATATCATTAATGTATGTGGCGAAGGCCAACACATGTTCATTTATTGTAATACTAGGTTGTGGTTAAGGCCAACCTAGTCAATCTTATGTGGGCCCATAACCCCTCTTGGGGAGAGCGCCCTACTTCTTGAGATGTGTATAATTACACATTCAAGTATCATTTGTAAATCATTATTGCGAGTTATTGCTCTTTCTAAACGTGTTTAAGCCTACAAGCACCATATACTGTTGTGCTCTCTTGCTATTTTGGTGTGATCTTTGTGTTGGTTATCTTTCAATGGTGGTCTTATGGTCTCTTACTGTAGCACACGTATGGTTCATGCTAGTGCACTTGCTCACTCTTTATCAAGTGTTGTTTTCTCCTATTTATTGCATGTTTTAGGGTTTGTTGGTGGTTCCATTTAATCCTTGCTTTCTTTGTGATCTCAACAAATGGGCTTAGTTTTGAGGCAACACTAAAGACTTGATGCATACCACTTCGAGGCTTTTGAGGTGTAATTTTGAATTATTTAGTGTATGATCATGATTCACATGATGTAAGCTTTGGTGCAAGTTGCTAAGTACTAGCGACATTATTTGTTTGGTAAAAGAGACAACCATGCACAACAACCATATGCCTCTCCAATTTCTCCAAAAAGAGACCAAGAACGAGAATGCACACCACATGAAGTGGATTACTTATTTGCATCAATTTAACATTGTGATAAAGTATTAGAATGGAACCGCGAACTATTGGGATTTGGGTACCTTGGAAAGTGGTCCCCATGTGCTTATGAGTCTCTAAGCACAAAGGGGGAAGACTATTACCCTTGTACTGTACTTTATGATTCTAATTTCACTTTGACTTAGGAGATTTAAGTCAAAAGTGAAAAATGTCACTTAAGTCATAAAGTGACAAATTTTACTTTGACTTAGGAGATTTAAGTCAAAAGTGAAATGGGTGAATTAATAGACATAAAGCAACTAAGGAAAGTGGGTTTCCTTAGTGAGATTTTTGGATGAGATCTCACCCATTGATTAGACTTGGCTAGATCTAATCTAGGCCATTGATCTTTTAGAGCTTGGCCAAAGGAGGCTAAAGGAGGGTAAAGTGTATTATTGAGATTCATTCTTCACTTGTGAGTTTTGGAGAAGAGGAAAGGGCGCATTTCTCAAGGAGGGAGAGTGCGCACTTGATGAGGGTTTAAGAGAAACCCTTGAGAGCTTGAGGAGGAAGCTCTTGTTACCTTGAGATTGCATGGAGAGCATATCCATGGAGTCTTAGCTTCCATTCCTTGGAGGGAGCATGCTATATGGAGGATGGGCGCATCTACTAGGAGGAGGGCGCATTTATTTCCTTCATTTTCTCACCAGGAGAGGAGGACTTGGAGCCTTGAGATGAGGTCTGTTGCATAGGGAAAGGAGAGCTAGGGCGCATGCTTCTATGGAGAGAGACATTCGGTTTATGGCTCAGTTATTTGATGGTGATCTTATCTGCTAGGAGGAGGGCGCACCTGTGGAGTGGGTTGATAGCTACCTGGTAGGAGCATCGCTTGGAGGAAGTCAATTATGACAGTTTCAGTGGAGAGGTAGCACATGAGATCACATTCCCGTGGAGGGATTTTTTCATTGGGTCAAAGAGGAGCTAGAGGGCTTCACTTCAGTGTAGAGAGCAACAAAGGGAGAGGGCGAACCTGAGTTTGGGCAGATCTCTTTCTGGATCTTGTGGCAAGGCTTGTGAGGAGCTTGCTATGTATACAGGTTCCATTGTATTGTATTACTTGTTGTATCTCTTGCTTTGATCATCATTATATAGACATATATCCCAAACTGGTTTTCCTCTAGATCAACATTTTAAAGTTAAAGATCTAGAGGTAGTGTTATGTGTTTTAAGTTATATTGCATGTGCTAACATTGAGATAAGAAAACACTTGCAAGGGCACCTTAAAAGAGCACTTAACCTTCAAAACATTGAGCAGAAAGTGGGATGACTGTTTGCTGTCCTAAAACAGCAAAAGAAGACAAACATACAGTTGAAACTTAGAGCCATACTAAGGTCAAGGACAGACCTTAGGTGGCAGCCTCATAGGACCTCATAAATTCTACATGGTATTTAGAGCCAAAGGTGGCTTAGACTTGCTGATTTTGGAGCACTTTTTTGTGCAGTTTGGCGAGGTTTTATCTCAGATTTATTGGCTGTTTTGGACAGCAAGTTTACAGTCCAAAACAATGGGTAAACTTCAGA
Source organism: Picea glauca (assembly GCA_000966675.3). Classification (NCBI taxonomy): domain Eukaryota; kingdom Viridiplantae; phylum Streptophyta; class Pinopsida; order Pinales; family Pinaceae; genus Picea; species Picea glauca. Next base: position 52,823 of record JZKD02S1755091.1, read on the forward strand.
TTTGAAGGTACCTCACATTCAGTGCCAGTTGGACAGCTCAGGGCAGATTTTGGACAACTAGTTGACAGTGTTTGTGGACAGTTGTGGGCACATTTGTTGGGCTGATTTTTGACACTTGTGGACGACCTCTTTTCACACCTGCGTGGACAGGAGTGAGGCTGTAGAGTACGACCTCTTTTCACACCTACTGATTAGGAGTGAGGTTGGGGTTTCGCTTGCCTCTTTTGACACTAGTGTTGGTAGGAGTGAGGCAATGTTCCTCTGCATTGGGAGCATCAGAGTGAGCGCAGTTGGAAGACATGCAGTATCTCAGATGCGTGTGGAGGACAGGCTAGCCGGGGCTAGCAATTGGTCGCCTTGGAAGGCGAGGATGGTCTTTGTCTTAGAGGACCTCGATCTATTTGACATAGTCGAGGCAACTGTTCCTCCCATTCCTGTCACTGCACCCGTCTTGGTGGCAGAGTTCAGGGGGAGGAACAACAAGGCAAAGAAGATCATTTGTGATGCTGTGAGAGATCACATTATTCCCCACTTGATTGGGAAGATTTGTGCATACGAGATGTGGGCATCTCTGTGCAAGTTGTACGAGAGCTCTAATGAGAACCGGAAGATGGTTCTTCATGACCGACTCAGGGGCATTCACATGCTCAAGGATGAGTCGGTTACTTCATTCCTTGGTAGATACACACAGATTAGAGACGAGCTTGCAGCCGTCAGAGAGGTTGCGAACCCTAACTCTTTCGTGAGGCAAGCTATGAATAGCTTCAACAAACTGTGGGTTCCATTTGTACGGGGCATTGTTTCCAGGGAGGTCATGCCTACATGGGAGAGGATGTGGGATGACTTCATCCAGGAGGAGATTAGGCTTGCAGTCGAGGCTTCTGGACAACAACAGCATCAACAGTGAGTTCCGAGTGTTGAAAACCTTGCTCTTTGGACAAAGGGCAAGAAGAAGACCGGCTGTGGAGGTTGGCAGGGTCCCAAGTTTGGGGCCTTACCACAGGGAGGAGAGAGCAACAACAACAGTGGGCAGAGGAGAGACATGAACACAGTGAAATGCTTTGCTTGTGGAGAGATGGGTCACTATGCAGGACAATGTCCCAAGAAGAAGAAGAAGCAGGATGTGTCAGCAGCGACAACAGAGGAGATAGAGTTCAGTGATAAGTTGGCGAGAGAGTGTGCATTCATGACTACCTTGTCTGCTATTACACCATCCAACACTAGATGGGGAGATAGAGTTGATGAGGACCCACTGAATCACAACAGTGATTCAAAGGGAGAGCAGATTCAGTGTCCCTGGACATCTTTAGAGTGGGTGACTGGTCCATCTAGTATAGCTACAGTTTCAGAACAACCGAGTAGATAGAGAGTTGGTGCTACAACTTCAATGCATCAAAGGTTGATGAGGAGGAGCAACAGGGCACCACAGAGGCTTGAGCCTCACATAGCTTCTGAGACGAGAAGATCAGGTTCTGGATCCACTTCAGGTGGAAGTGACTTGGCGAGAGGCCAAGTTCATGACTCTTGGTGAGAGACCAAGAGGGGGAGACTCTTGGTGAGATGCCAAGAGTAGTGACTCTTGGTGAGATGCCAAGAGGAGGTGGAAATCCTTGGTGGGAGACCAAGGTGGAGATCTTCAGTGTGATGCCGAGATCTCGATGATCTTGGATAGATGGAGAGTCAGTGCCATTCATAGATCATTCAGATTGAGCAGATCTGTGACAGAGTCTACTTTCAGTGATCAGGGTACAACCATACTCACCGAGCATATGCCAGGAGGCAACCATGTCCTCTGTAGGGACGATATTGGTGGTGACGAGCACTTTCCTCGGTAAGAGGGAGTGTTGGGATTTGGATACCTTGGAAAGTGGTCCCCATGTGCTTATGAGTCTCTAAGGACAAAGGGGGAAGACTATTACCCTTGTACTTTACTTTATGATTCTAATTTCACTTTGACTTAGGAGNTTTAAGTCAAAAGTGAAATATGTCACTTAAGTCATAAAGTGACAATTAATTCACAATGTGGGTGAATTAATAGACATGAAGCAACTAAGGAAAGTGGGTTTCCTTAGTGAGATTTTTGGATGAGATCTCACCCATTGATTAGACTTGGCTAGATCTAATCTAGGCCATTGATCTTTTAGGGCTTGGCCAAAGGAGGGAGGGTAAAGTGTATTATTGAGATTCATTCTTCACTTGTGAGTTTTGGAGAAGAGGAGAGGGCACATTTCTCAAGGAGGGAGAGGGCGCACTTGATGAGGGTTTGAGAGAAACCCTTGAGAGCTTGAGGAGGAAGCTCTTGTTACCTTGAGCTTGCATGGAGAGCATATCCATGGAGTCTTAGCTTCCATTCCTTGGAGGGAGCATGCTATATGGAGGAGGGGCGCATCTACTAGGAGGAGGGCACGTTTATTTTCTTCATTTGCTCACTAGGAGAGGAGGACTTGGAGCCTTGAGATGAGATCTGTTGCATAGGGAGAGGAGAGCTAGGGCGCATGCTTCTATGGAGAGAGGCATTCAGTTTATGGCTCAGTTATTTGATGGTGATCTTATCTGCTAGGAGGAGGGCGCACCTGTGGAGTGGGTTGATAGCTACCTGGTAGGAGTATCGCTTGGAGGAAGACAGTTCTGACAGTTTCAGTGGAGAGGCAACACAGGAGAGCACATTCCTGTGGAGGGATTTTTTCATTGGGTCAAAGAGGAGCTAGAGTGCTTCACTTCAGTGTAGAGAGCAACAAAGGGAGAGGTCGCACCTGAGTTTGGGCACATCTCTTTCTGGATCTTGTGGCAAGGCTTGTGAGGAGCTTGTTATGTATATAGGTTCCATTGTATTGTATTACATGTTGTATCTCTTGCTTTGATCATCATTATATAGACATATATCCCAAACTAGTTTTCCTCGGGGGGTTTTATCCAGGGTCATATTGACCAAAAATACCTGTGTCAAATTTATGCATGTTTAGAAGTGTAGATCAACATTTTAAAGTTAAAGATCTAGAGGTAGTGTTATGTGTTTTAAGTTATATTGCATGTGCTAACATTGAGATAARAAAACACTTGCAAGGGCACCTTAAAAGAGCACTTAACCTTCAAAACATTGAGCAGAAAGTGGGATGACTGTTTGCTGTCCTAAAACAACAAAAGAAGACAACCATACAGTTGAAACTTAGAACCATACTAAGGTCAAGGATAGACCTTAGGTGGCAGGCTCATAGGACCTCAGAAATTTTACCCGAACAAGATTACAAATTTCTTATTGTCACCACTAGTAGTTGGATTGCAATGTTTGCGTAATTTCAACAATCTGGTTTCAATACTTTCAAGGGAGCTGAGCGTAGTGTTGGAGATTGATTTGATACATAACATTCATATAAACGGTATGATTTGATCCATCTATTAAAAATAGGTTCAACTTCCAATCTGTGTTATCGAAACCAAACCGATTTTTCTAAAACTGATAGGTTCAACTTGTTTATAGGGGTTTCTGGTTCAAATGAAGAGTCTAAACCGGAAATGGTCGGTTTTGTACCGAACCGGCCAGTTTCATACTAATTCGTATGCTGGCGTGTGGAACGACAAAAATTACCTCTAAAATTAAAAAGAAAACAACAAAAAAAGAAGCAAAACCCTCGTAATTAATGACAATTCTCCTTTATTTTTCCTTTTCTATCCTTAATTTTTTAACACTACCATTAATTGTTTCGAGATGTTTTATAGTGGTTCCAACCTCATCGAACTTCATATGGAGAAAGTAGAATTTTAGATCCCAGCAATGTTTCCACTGGATTCTATCATGTACGAGGGTATGGAACTGGCATTTAATCAAGAGCACCAAGCCCTCTATGTACCTCAATGTTGGTGGTGCTGATTAATGAACTCCTCTGTCATGACCCTAGTAAAAATGTACTCTTCACTTGAGCAAAATCACTGATTAGGCATGTTAAGCTTTTTCTACCTCATTTTAATGCTTGGATTAGGGAGTTTCATAAAAATTGGAGAATGTTAATTGATGTCTTTGGAGGATTGAGATTCGAGGTAGATCCAAGGCTAGAGCCTAGAGGAGGGGGTAGAAGGTGATATTGATGATGATGATTCCAATATAGGCAATAATTTTGATAATATGTAGTTACTCGTTTTAGCATGATGTTTTTTGGACTCTAGAGTCCATTTAGAGCCTCTTTGTTTATGTGTTTTGGTTTAGATATGGATTGCACTCGATGCTATTTTGGCTATATGCACCCTTGCTATATACATGAGAAAACTACATATTTGTGTCTAAAGGTTTGGATTCACATGGATATATATATATATATATATATATATATATATATATATATATATATATATCAAAATTTGAATATTTTATGTATTTTTTGGTTGTCCATTTTTTTTTTCCAGTTTTGGTCTGATTGTAACTAGTTTTCAGTTTTAAGGGTCCACCAGTTCTGATAACATTGGTTTCAATGCTAAGTCAATGACCTACAGAGAATTGAAATTATTCAACAAAACATAAAGAGGAAACACAAATTAATTAAATTAAAAGAGGAAAAGGAGAAAAAAGAGGGGGGGAGAGTAGAAGGAGACAAGACAGATTAAGAAAAGAGGAAAAAATTGAAAAAAATGAGAAAAATACAAGAACAAGAAGTTTGTCAATAATTCAAAGTCTCTTGGAAGGCTTATATCTACAAACTATGCTAGCATGAACCCGAGTTAGAGGAGCATCTTATTTTCAGATGCCCTACCTATTATGAGATCTGAGGCCACTATCATTGTTTATTTAGAGATTCCCATGATTCTTGAAGAATTTTATATGGCACGGACCAAAGATGTTTGACATTGTTCCTTCATGAGATGCTCCTCTTCCAGTAAACCTACCTTAGGGACAAATCTTCACCTATTGTTAGTCCCAGGTTCAATACCTCATACTTTCAGCCTCTGGATGGTTCCAATCACAAGAGGCTTCAAGACCAAATCTATTTTACATGTACAGTCAGAGAATGCAGGCTCCCTACTGCCCAAGATTATGATTACCTGGTACTTCTTGGCCTTGGATGTTATGAGAGCGACAAGATGATGGCATTCTTGGTTTAGGGCTTCTCTCTGGTTGTCGACGATATTGTACTTGTGGTCTCTAATGGCCTAGGCTTTTGGCTCTCTCTATTCTCCTATTATTTTTCTTGCTTCTTAGAGATGCTTTGGCACTTCAAATATGCTCTCTCTATTCTTTTTACTTTATTGCTTTAAGAGATGGCTTAGCACTCCCAATCCTTACTGTACTTTTGCAGTCCCATTAGCCAAGTCCGACCACTAGTGGACATTAATATTGAAATTAAAACTAAATTTTGTTTGAAGATCCTTTTGGAGATCTAGTCTTTGATAGATTGGCCTTGTTACCGCCCAAACTAGTAGCCTTTGTGAGGATGCTCTTAGGGATAAGCACAACATGGGAAATGCACCACTGTCACCTTAGCACAATCTCCCCTTCACTTTAGGCCAGCTCCTTGAAGCCAAGGGGAGTATCCCAATCCTTAGAAACTACTTGTATAGTGGAAGTCACTTCCAACTACACATCTCAATATACGTTAAATAGACCAATGACTTAGTAGCCAAATGCCTTAAGAATATTCAACCAAGAGTTAGGGCAATAACTATGGAAATATAAAGAGGGTTAAGAGCTAATTATATGAGCGCTGAGATCTGAAATAAGTATGCTACAGAAGAAACAAAACTAGCACTAAGAAATCACTCTCTAGATGAAGACAAAATGTGTCTTTAACCACTCAAGAGTGAGATTTAATTGCATAAATGAAGAATGGATGATATACCTGAGTTGTACCTTGATTGTATGCTGTAAATTGGATTAGATTGCTGCTGTCCAACAATTCTAGAATCTGATATATAATAAAAAAACGCAGAAAATGCAGATTTTGGGTGAGAAAAAGTACCCCAAGAGTGTCTAAAAGCACTTGGAATGATGAACCTTGTGTACTTTAGATAGGGAAATGAATAATCTATACAAAAACAACCCAACAATGATTAATTGCAAGTATAAATGATTAATAAGCATGAAATTAACTCAAACTTGTCAACATAGGTGGTCAATCCCCCTAGGGTTTCACCAAAAGTCTCCAAAATGAAATATAACAGCAATGAACCGCTTAGGAGATGAATTTCACCATTAGAATGTACTAGATATGCTTTGTAAACAATCTACAAGTGAAATATAAGCTAGGGTAGGGTTAGATTTCACCTTTTAGGGTTAAAGCCTGGCCTCATGGTTTCACCAATTCTGATTTTTATTGCTGTAATTTAATTTCCAAAATTAGCAAACACCTTAAATTAGCCACAAAATGTTAGAATAAACTTTGAAGCACAATACCAATAGAGCCAATTTTCTTTCTTAGGGCTAGAAATTAACAATGAAGCATAAACCCATGGATGAAAATGTCTAGAAAATGAAAGTAAACCGTTATCTTTACTCTAGACAATGAAATAAATATTTTTGATGGTTTATCTTTTATATTTTATTTGTATTTTTGTATTTTATGTAACATGAAGATAAAATAATTGAATTTTTTGGGTTTTAATGGTTAGTTGTTGGAGTTAAGTTCAATGCCTTGTCTCCACTCAGGGATTATGGGGTCAAGAAGTAAGCCCCTCTAAGAATTGGTTATTTACTTTTATGGATTAGAATGAGACTAGGGCCACAAAGCTAGTAGACTCTTGTCTAATCAAGGCAAACCGTGAAAACCAAGGCCCTACAAAAAGGGTTTTCCCAACATAATAGCCTTCATCAACAAGATCAACAAAAGACTTGAAAAGAATACTTAAAACCCTTGCCAAGGAGTATAGATCTAATCAAGACAAGAGATAAGCACTTACCAAATCGTTTTAGGGAAGAAAGAAGAGATACAAACCCTAGACGTCCTCCCTCCAAGTAGTTGATAACTCCTCAATGGATCGATATTGCTAGTTTATGTAGAATCTTGAATCATTTCACAATAGCCTTTAAAAATACCAAGAAGAATAACCGAGAAAGATAGAGCTCCAAGAATTGACACCAAGAAAACACCAAGTAAAGATCTTCAGTTAAATGGCTCCAATAATGATCTTCAACAATTCACAACAATTTGGAATGAGAGGAATGCCTTTATTTATAGATGAGGCTCACAACTCCTTCCCATTCTTTTTTCCCTAAAATAAGCTTAAGGAAATAAAATAAAAATGACTTAGTCATTCACATAATTTGGAGACTAAGTCAAATTACAATTAAATTATGCTTTACATGCTAAAAACCCTCATAAAAGGGGACGACTTCCACAAAATGTGCTAAAATAATGTCCATAAATCCTTGAAATATGTCTCCAAAGCATGACCATGTCCATACCTAAGGTCAAGGCACCTCCATGAAGCATGGGAGTGACCCTCCAAGTGAAAAAATGGGTCATAAAACCCCAACAACAAGAATGACGTCAAGCTTCTAAGAGGGCCGATTTGGCTCCAAGTTATAACGTTCCACTTGCAAGCGACTTGGGGGGCCTCAGAACGTGGCAAGGAATATTCCTTGGCCACCCTAGCTCCAACGTCCACATCAAAGAGGGGGGATGATCTCACTCCTAGCCAAATATAAGCTTTCTAAGTGGACGTCTTCTTCAATTTTCTCCATAAATAATCAAAAGGGTGATCAAAAACCCCTCCACATAGCAAGGAATGAGTGCTATGTCATCATCATCAAGTGCAAAGTCACTTAGGTGACCTCCACATCATCAAAGTGGCTCAAAATAAACTCCACGACTATCATAAAGTGTCCCAATAGAGGTCGACCCTCCTTTAATGAAGAAAATGCTTTAAAAAAGTGCCAAAGAAGGGGGCGTTTTGGCATCTGTCACATGGCAAGTGTAGATGATGTCCATGTGGAGGAAAACAACTTGTCTATGCCTCAAAGAGTGTGACCAATGCCTCAAATTCCGTGATATGCTTGAAAAGATGTGAAACTGCCTTGAGAAATGTGACACTGGGTAATCGGGTGTAGAGTTATCTTCGATGGTCAAAATGTGGTACATACATAAGAAAATAAGGGTCCATGTGGGGTAAAATAAGGTGTGCTAAACCATGGGTGTGACAACCCTTACAAAGCGTAATCAACTTTTACATAGCAAAGAATAAGTGAATAGTTAGGGCCCCGTAAATCATGTATCTTAGTAGATCCACCTCAAAATGCCTGCATACATATCCATGACATAGATGCCCGACTTAGAGGGAGTTACCACTTCCAAGGGATAGTCGGCCAGAGCAATAAAACCAAGCACCTTGAGAATGGGGACTAAAAGGATATGCCATGACTGTCCACCTGAGGGGATTTGGGTAACCTATAGGCTATAACCAACACTTGTACAACAAGACACCTCATCATGGCCACATACAAATAAATCATCACACTTTGGGCACATCGGAGTGGTTACATCTCGTGAAAAAATGTAGGGTACACTACAAAGTAGTGTTATCAAAACTAGCCTGGTCCGGCAAAATCGACCGACTGGACCGACCATTTGAGTAAAAACGGTCAAACTGGTGACCTGGAACCATTTTTGGCCGGTTCAGTACCGAACTAGTGGCCAAAAACACAAAACCGGCCGGTTCCGTACAACACCCATACGATGCACTTCAAGGGGCGGATTTCAAATTTTTTTAGGGAAAAAAAATTTCTATCAATTTCTGTACAATTATGTAAAGTTTTAGAAACTAGAAGTTGTGTTTTCAATTTAGAACCATCCAAAAGCTCCTGAAAAGCAAAATAAATGATCAAAACATGGTCTTAAGATGAGCAACAAGTTTCAAAACCAATTTTGTAGTGGTTGAATGATTATATCTTCCCAGGCCTCTCTCAGCTGTCCACGTGTGGTTTGTCCCCATTAGTTTCACTTCATATTATATTTATCAATTTTTGATCTGTACATGCACTTCCCCCACATGTACATTTATTTTCCATGCCTTGTAAGATTTTCTAAAATGCTTTTCTATATTTCTAGTTCTAACTTCAAACATTGCAAGCAACTTCCAATATTCTCCTTGTGGAGAGTGAATCCCCCAAGGTTACATTTTTGGAAAAAACAATGAGACAGAGATAAACAAGAAATATGTTGATATTATGGTAGCTGTAGGAGGTATTAACCTCCACTTGTAACCATTGACGAGACTAGAATATTCTAGGAAGCAAGAAGAAACCCTAAAGAATTGGACATAACCTTAGAAGACAAGTCGGCTAAAGAAAATAATTAATATTGAATTTTTAGCCTCCAGAAAGAGAAGTCGGCCCAGACAACTAAGGAGGAGCAGGACGCTAGAGCTCATTTGGTACTTACAGCTCGCAACTGCAGAAATTTAGTGGTGCGCAAGTCTCCAGAGTAGTTGTAGCTGCAACTACTGCAACTTGTAATTTCGGTCTTTCTGCGTTGGACTTTCTGATCAGTCTTGGTTATCTTTGCTTGGTGCATTAGCCTTGGTTGGCTATTGATTTGCTACCAAAATTCTTCTCTTTGTCAAGGTCAAGGTGCTCGGGGGTGGCATTTGTGCCTATGGTTGGGTGACAATATTGCTATATTGTCTATGGGTAAATGAGCACACCCATTTTTCTATCAATAATATGCGTTTAAATGACTAGAATAAGAGAAGGGAAGAGCAATCACAAAATTATTCACACTAACACATAAATTATCATCAAACTTTTATTCTAACATGCACTCTGCTTACCTTGATATGTGCATGTGATCAACATAGATGGAGGTATGAATAACATACAATAATATGCCTTCTCTCCATTAAAGATGGGGACCTCATTACACACATGTAGGTCCACCTACAAGGCAGTAGTGGAACACAACTGTTCACCCAATTAACTAGGACTTGTTAATGATGTAATGTTCCCAAGCCAAGGTGCCAGGAACATTGCGTTTTGCATGAATTTTTAACTGTTTTCTAGTTGTGGCATTTCGTCAAACACTTTGCAGGTTTGATCTTTTAGATTGCACTAGGGTTTATACTGATGGTTGTTATGTGTGTTTCCAGCAATAATCAAATAGATGTAACAATAAAACATACCTCAACAAAATGCAAGATCAACAATATAAGAGACAACCCAAAAATACCTCAGATCTGATATTATTCATAATAGAAGGAGACCTTGATACAATGGATCTGCAGATTTGGTACAATATAGCTAAGAGCTAATAGCAAAGTGAAGATGATCCTCAAACAAGATCAAGGATAGAAGCTACAAGCCTCCAAAGGCCATATGGCTACAATAGATGAAGAACATGATGAGATCTCGGTCCTCTGAAGTGCCAAACCTCCAATTGGATAAGCTGCGCCCTATTGGAAGACTGAATACACCCAACAATTCGGCCCTCCTCCTAGAGGCCTCCAAATATTCTGAAAATCATGGGAAGTGTAGATCGAGCCAAGGTCACACCTCTGATGAAGTCTCAGGATGATTTGGGAAGAGATGATCCTCCAAATGAGCAATCCTCTATTTGACTTGCGCCCTCCTGGATGACTGAAATCTTAGATAATTCGGCCCTCCTCCTACTTGGCATCAATAGCAAACAAACACTCTAGAAGCATAGATCTGATGTCTAGGAACAAGATAGGATAGATACCTAGCTGAAGAATGAAGCTTGGAACCCTCTCATGAGTAGATCCACTTCACAATTGCGCCCTCCTCTTGGGGAAATCGTCCCACTCTCAATGTAAATCATATCTCCACCAAAATACCTCCGGGAGGAACGAAGAATGGCGCTATGGCCTTTACAAAGAAAACCCAATAACTGGAATCTCCAAAATCCCTTCTCCTTGGCTAGATCAAACTGATCTAGCTCCACAAATGCGCCCCCCTTGCTGGAAACCCTCAATGGTGCGACCTCTCTCTCTTTGTACCTGTGGCTGATGTAGAACCCCTCTGAAGTTGAGTAGATCTGATGTAGAATGGTGAGGGAGGAATCTTTCACCTCCGTGACCAAGCTTGGATCAAGTTGGTGTTAAGGTTTAAGCTATTATTGAGTTTCATTTCATTTCATTAGATAACAATAGCATAGATAGGATCAATGAGAAATACACAATCACAAGAGACACATCATTTATCCTGGGAAACCCTCATAGGGGAGAAAACCCAACAAAAACTTCCTTAATATAGATAGCCAATACAATGCCAAGAGATAACTCAAACAAATACAGAAAGTCCTCTCCAAGAAGTGCACCTCTCTCTCTCTCTCTTCTTCTTCTCCACCTGCAACTCCAAACTTGCGCTCTGATGAACAAGTGAGTGTGTGTACAAATGAGGCGCTAGCCTCTCTTATTTATACAATCTGGCACGTGTGAACTGGGGTGTCTTTTCACTGGCTAGGCCGACTTCTCATTCTGGGTGGTTATAACCACTTTAATATATTCTGGGGCCGACTTTTCATTTAGCCCATTACAATTAAGGTTTGACCAATCCGCAAAAGGGGATTTGGTCATTTACAATACCCGCCATGATGAATTTACAAAAGGGGATTGATCTAATGAATAATACATCAATATAATTAGAATACTCTTTGCAGTTACAATATTTCAATAGTTGGGTGGGATCTTTCACCACCGAGTTGATCTCTAGGGTTTGTTAAGTCAAAACCCTCAAAACCCCCAAGGCATGGTTTCACTAGCAAGAAGCCAGATATCAAAATGATAAACAACATGAATGAGAGAATAGAGGCCCTTGCCTCTCTTTTATCCTTCCTGCTCACCTTGTCTTTCCAATGTGACTTTTTCTTTATTAATAATTAATTAATTAATTAAATCACTTTAATTAATTAATTAGCCATTTTACCTCTGAAAAGTACCTTATCTCTCCTTGTGGCTTCCATGGCCATTGAAAGTCACCTTTCATCATCCTATCCTGTAGTGTTGTTCCTCCCAATTCCAATGAGCTATTACTCTAAGAGGTTCCTCCAAGTATTGTGCCCAATATGACCTCTTTAGTGAATTTAATTAACCTATAGCCCAAAATAACTCAAAATCATGGAAATCGCCGGAATGCAACGGAACCAAAGCCAAGCTGTGCAGAATGGATCATAATGATGAAATAAGATGAACGATACAAGCCGGACCCCAAAATACCCCTCAATAGTCCCTGTACTCGCTATAACCTCTATTTGGCTACTCTGGTCATCATAACACTTTGTAATATAATGATGTCCCAAAGTGGGGATATTAAAAATGATTTCTTCATAATGCACTCATGGAGTCATGGCTTAACTCATGGCCCACACAACTAAATAAATACATGGTCACACAATAATAATAATTCTTGCATCAGCTAGATGTGTAAGCAAGAGAAAAATCGACTGCAAGACAAAATATCACAAAGCAACCAACTTAATGTTGACACTCTTTACACTCGGTGCTATTTTGGTTATATGCACTCTTACTTGCTATATAAATGAGAATCTTTGCATATTTGTGTCTAAATGGTTTGGATTCATATTGTGTTACAAACATAAAAATGATAATATCATAATAATAATAAATATAATAAATTGTAATAATAATTAATATCATTTAATTAAATCAAGAGGCACGTACCTCCTCACCTTGTGACTAGTCAATGCTATATAGCAACCGTTACGAGGGTAGTGTAATCATCATTCTTATCATATTCAATCAAATATTAATATTCATAAATATTCATTTCTCAGTGACGAACAACTTTCATGTTATAGTGGTATCGGAGCTTTTGTTCGGATCCAGCTTCCGCCATTAAATTTTCCCTCCACACTTCCGCCATTAAATTTCCCACTTCCACACTTCTGATCCAACTTCCCGCCATTAATTTACCCCCACCCACCCCCTGTTCCTATCTTGTACCCACTTCCCTTAAATCCCGTAAACCCACTTTCGCAAACCCTCACCTTCCCGACTCACCACCCGACACCCCCCACTCCCACATAACCTATATCCTACCCCGACACACACCCCGCGGACCCACTGCAACCCCCTCCTAAACTACCGTAACCCCAACCCACACACTCTGCGCCCTATACACCCCGCTCCCACACACAATCCCGAGCCCGCCTCCATTCCACTCCGCACCCGACACCACATACCCCCACACCCCCCACACTACTCCGGGACAGCCCCTGCACATACCGCAATACTTTGCGACAACCTCTGCACATACCCACTCTTCGACACACACCCCGCAGACCTGACCGACACACCATCCCATCCACCGACTCCCCCGCAGAGCTTGCCCCGACACATCCGGTAGACCCGTCCCATCCTTGTCCCTACCTCTTGCCTTTTGACCACCAGTAACGACTCTTGTAAAGTCGCGGCCATCCGTCCCTCATTAAATTATATTAATTAATTTTATTTTATATTTACTATATATACATATATAAATATAAAATAAAATTGATATAAATATATATTAAAAATTAATATTAAAAAAAATAAAAAAATAAAAAAAATCTCAAGGATGGTCAACAACGAAGAAGTTTAGGTCAATGTGAACAAATGTAGAGATGACGTCAACAGTGTAAGGTACCGACTTAACAATGTGGAAAAAACGCAAAAAGACATGAATGAAAAAATCGATAAATTACTTGAGATTGAGAGCAAAATTGATCGGTTAATACAACAAGGTGAAAGATTATTGGCGCTCTCTGAAAACGATAAAACTGAAACAAAAAGAAGACTTGATGAACATAGCGAAAAAATTGAACAATTAACGGAACGCGTCGAGGCCTTATTCGTAGAGCCCTTAGCTTATTGAAGACCACCACTAAGTCCAAAAATACCAGAAATAAATTCAGAAAATCAAGGGAACCAAGAAATTCCAGAGGAAAATTTCTTGAGAAATATACACACCCAGATTCCATGATAGAGATTACCAGAAATTTAAAAAGGAGTTACCAAAGTACGACAACAAGGACCATAGAGGAGCTGTTGTTTGGATAAATAAAATGGATGGGATTTTTGAATCAAACCCCCCGCTAGGTGAACGAGAGAAGGTAATGACTTCTAACAGCCTAGAAGGAGAAGCTTATGATTGGTACCTTTGGTGGTCCAGGAAATGTGATGCCCGTTCCTTCCACTGGAAGAGTTTTACAACAGCCCTACTTAAAAGATTTCATGACGAAGAAGATGACAACTTGTATAACAAGTTCATGCATCTCAAACAGAAGGGAAACGTAAACGATTATACACATGAATGAGAGGTTCTAGCAACAAGGCAATGCGGATTCACGGATGAGCAACTCATCAAAATGTACACGTGGCCTAAAAGATTACATTCGTAGTAAAATCAAACTATGGAATCCTAAAACAATTGAGGATGTAAGACACGCAACAAGGCTAATAGAACAAAAAAACAAGTTCAATAAACCAACATTCACAATTCCAGAAGGTTAAATAAATATCCAGACGATAGAACGAAGAATACAATACAGACAAACCTAACAAATATTTACCACCTCATTTGAGGGAAGGTCAAGCCAGTCATCAAGACTCAAATAAAAAATGGGAAAGCAAATGTAGATATTGTGGAGACAAATGGTCGCCTGGGCACAAATGCAACAATAAAAAATTATATTCTTGTAAAGCAAAGAAAGAATCAAGCACATCTGATAGTGATTTAGATAATGAAAGTGAAGAGGAAGGTGAGGCCCCCAATACAGAAACCGATGAGGCCATGCCCAAGATATCCTTGGCTGCAATAACAAGAATAGCACAACCGCAAACGTTAAAACTAAAAGGGCACATAAAAAAACAAAATGTCACCATTCTAGTCGATACAGGGAGCACCCATAATTTCATAGATGTAAATGTTGCAAAGAATCTAAATCTATTCGTATATCCAGCCGCAGATATAAGAGTAATGGTGGCAGATGGCAAAACAATTGATGGCGTAGGAAAATGTCACAAGATCAAGCTTCAAGTAGTAGATTACGAATTAGAATCTGGATTCTACACCGTACCCTTGGGAGGAGTAGACGTCGTCTTGGGAATTCAATGGTTACAAATGCTAGGGACCTATTTTACAAATCACCAAAAACGATTTATAAAATTCAAATGGGAAGGAAGACAATACAAATTATACGGATTCTAGCCACCTCCTGTTAATATTATGGTAGCTGCGGGAGGTATTTACCCCCACGTGTGAACCTGACGAGAATAGAAGACTCCGGGAAGCAAGAGAAACCCTAATGAATTGGCTAATAACCCTAG
>JZKD02S1755102.1:50678-82952 GCA_000966675.3 Picea glauca
AAATGTTGAAAAGGTTTCAAATGGAAGATTCTAAACCTGTGGGCACACCTATGGTTACTGGATGAAAATTAAGAAAGGATGATGACTCACTTGATGTTGATCAAAGTTCATATAGGTCAATGATAGGTAGTCTTCTATACATCACAACATCTCATCTAGACATAATGCATGGTGTTGGAATGGTAGGAAGATATCAGTCTGCACCTAAACAAAGTCATTTGCTAGCTGTCAAAAGGATATTTAGATATTTGAAAGAAACAATGAACTATGGCCTATGGTATCCTAGGAATCAAAATTTTCAATTATTAGTCGACTCAGATGTTGATTGGGATAACTGCATGGATGAAAGGAAAAAAACGAGTGGAGGTGCGTTATTCTTAGGAGATTCTCTAGTAGCATGGTTGAGTAAAAAGCAAGGTTCCATTTCTTTATCAACTACAGAGGTAGAGTACATTGTTGTTGCTACCTATTGCACTCAAGTATTATGGATGATTCGAAAACTTGCAGACTTGGAGGTAAAATATGCTACATCGATCCCAATTAATTGTGATAACACTAGTGCCATCAGTCTGTCCAAGAATCCTGTATTCCACTCCAAGACCAAGCATATTCCCATAGAATACCATTTACTGAGACAAAAGGTCACCAATCATATTGTTCAGGTCCATTACATTCCAACCACTGAACAAATTGCAGACATCTTTACTAAACCCCTAGCCAAGACACCATTTTAGTATCTCTGACAAAAGCTGGGTGTCATCCCGTCTCACACCTAAGAGAGTCCATCGTGTTAGGGGGAGTTTGTATTTATTGAATATCTGATACCTCTGAAAAATACAACAACAACTCAAGGAGAGTGTGTTTTCTTTGACATTGATGTCAAAGGGGGAGAAAAGAATAGGTCTGGGTTCCTTTGTTTCCATCAATGCCAAAGGGGGATATTATTGGCATGTATTACAGGTAGCATATGCTTGTCATTGATGGAAAGTACGACAACGAATATGGCTTAAGTATAGGAATAATGTGTCAGGAGAGAACCAGAAGTATTTTGGAAAGACGCAGTAGAGAAAGCTCAATAAGATCAGAAGAGAGAGTTTAGAGGATTGTTGGCATGTTCAACAGGCATAGTTTTCTTTTCATTGATGGAAATATCAAAGTATGCATCAATGGAAAAATAGGAACAAAGTAAGCTCAGGAGGAATTAGCATAGAGTTGAATGAAGTGCGTAGGAGTGCACCAGGGATGAGGTTAACTCATTGCCAAAGCTCATGAGAGATAGCCTTTGACACTTAGAGATTCTTCCAAGTTAGGATGATGCGTAAGCTTGGGAGGAAATGCTTAATTGTCATGATGATCGACTGGCAAGATCAAAGTGTTGGTCTGACTCCATCTCAAAGTTTCGGATACCGGAAGTTGGAGATGTCAAGAACTCTCACTACGGGAGTCCTGGAATCGCGATATGAGAAACCGCGATATAATCTCAACTGTTGGATTGAGGACAAAACTGGACTATCAATCCAAGAAGGATATGTGGTGAAATATCATCCTTTCACTGACTAGAAAGTCAAAGGAATGGGGTTCCCTAACCTCTCGAACTCACGATATGTGAAATCATGAAATAATCTTAGCCGTCAGATCGAGGTTTGATCTGGACCGTCGATCTGACTCCATTTAGGAGCTTCGGATACTGGGAGTTGGAAGAGTCAAGTGTCGACAGCCTTCATCACAAGAGTCTCGAAGCAGAAAAATGAGAAACGCCGAAATCCTGAAACAGGCACATCAACAAAGACTCCATTTTGGAGATTCAGATACCGGGAGTTGGAGGAGTCAAGTGTCAAGACTCCTCATCACATGATTCCTAAAGTTGTGAAGTGTGAATAGTCGAAAAGTGATCTGAATCCATTTCGGAGTTTTGCAGAGCAGGACTTGGAGGTGTCAAGGACACTCACATCAAGGATGTTGAAATGCTAAAATGCGAAATCGTGAAAGCTATTTATGAATAAGCGCTCGGTCACCGCTAGTGGTCACATCGACGAAGGCTCAAGGGAGGAGATAGCATGAAGCTAATATCCATTTCAAATATCATGACTTAGAGAGTTGAGATGCCTCACAACAGGAATGTCGAAAGGCAAAATTGTAAAAGTTCTTTATGGATAAGTGCTCGGTCACCACTGGTGGTCACATCGTTGAAGAGTTGTAGAGAATAGCTCAAAGAAACAAGATCCATTTCAGAGTTTGGTACATGGAGAGTCAAGGCGACTCATCACAGAATCTATGAAACGCGAAATGCGTGTTCGGAATTGGCTCCTATTCATAACCTATGGTCACATTGACAAAGGATCGAGGAAAGAGCTAGTGAAACCAAGATACATTTTAGAGTTTCCGGGATTAGGAGATGGAGTGTAAAGAAATCTTCACCACTGGAATCCTGAAATGCTAAAATGAAAAATGGTGAAATAAACGCAAGACCCTACAGATTCCATCCAAGGGTGTAGGTGAACTTGAGTATGATCGGAGGTATACTATTGCAATTCACAATGTAACTGCTAGAAATGACTGATGGCTTCTGCCAGAGGACTTGAAGAGGCCTGAGTGATATTTCTAGAGAAGATGAAGAGGCTCAAGGCATATTTGAGTGGAATGAAGACTATTCATAGAGGCAGTTGACAGATGGAAGATGGTTGAAGCCTGTAACTGTAACAGAGGGAATGAGATCAACTGTGCTAGAGAAGACGAAGAGTCTCAACTTCCAGAGAGGTCAAGGAATGTTGGCATAACACCCAGTGACGATGGATGCATGGGTTGAATATCTAGATAAGCTAAAGAGTTTTGATGATGATCAGGGAGATCAGTGCAAATATTTCATGCACAAGGAGAATAGAGACGATAAGAATGCATAATAAAGAAGAGATGAGTGTTGTTGTTGCTGTTGAGTGTGGTTGACATGTGAAGAAGGAGGCAAAGCGTGGCAGTATAAATGAACAAAAGAGGAATGGTGCATTGAAGGGATATGGCATGAAGAGCATAAAAGGTAGAAGAACAAAAAATGTAAGAGGGGTGTGCATAAGACACTGATGCAAACAGAGCAAGGCAGTGTAGCAGAACAATGATGAAACTGGTAAGACATTGATGAACATTATATCACTGTAATAAGTTTGTGTAACAAAGAATTATATTTCAGGGTGGTAGGAAGGTGCTAGGGAGGCCTGTTGTCCTCAGAGGTTCAAGTGGGTGCTTGAACTGCGGGAGTTGTATCTTCCATCTAGTTGCAGCAAGAGAAACCAGGGTGGCAGGGTGGTGCAAGGGAGAACTGTTGTTCTCTATTATACAGGTTGGTGCCTGTGTGACTGGAAGTTTGTGCTTCCATCTAATTGGTGCTGGAACACTTGGGGAGTTGGTGATTCCTTCTAGTTGGTGCTAGAGAAACCAGGGAGTTGGTGTTTCCTTCTAGTTGGTGCTAGAGAAACGAGGGAGTTGGTGCTTTCTTCTAGTAGGTGCTAGAGAAAATGAAGAGTTGGTGCTCTTAGCAAGTTCCAGCGTGCAAAACAGAGGTTTTAGCCTCACAATGAGTTGGAGTTCATATGTATGATAATGTAAAGAATGTAAAGAACACTTATCATATAAAGAAGAAGATTTTTTTACTATTTATGGGTTTCCTCAGGAAATATCTGTCTCTGTGTATCTCATATGTGTGACTGATGCTGAATGTTCTATTGCTTACTTCCCTGCATTATTGTGATTGCCATTGAGTGCTTTGTAAAGAGTTTAAAATAAGCATAATTGTTTAAGCACGATAACAACTAAATCACACCCCCCTCTCAGTTGTCTAACACTACACACATGACTATCCCCAAGACAACCAACATACACCATCAACTAAGTGAAAAAATGAAAATGCAAGAGTTAAATATCCATCCATTTGTTATTTTCCAGGATGTATGTGCATTGGAGAGAGAGAGAGAGCATGCGGAGATTGATTTTTTGGTCTCTGAGGACCCTTCTTCTATCGTTGTTTTGTCACAATGTGGGTTGCTAAAGTTATTCTCGTGTTCGTTTACGAGGGCACAACCCAGGTTGCTAAATTCTTTGATAGATTACTAGCATCCTGACGCAGAGGAATTTGTGTTCGAGGGTCAGTCGTTGACTCAAACGACTGAGGAAATTTACTTCCTGACTGGTCTTGGGAGGAGAGGGGACCCAGTCAACTTGCATAATTTCCCCCCTGGGTCACACAAAATCAAGGAGTTTATTGGACTCCATTGCAAGGCTGGTACCGAGAAAGTAGGTTCTCAGGTGCCTATGCATAATATCAACAACATATCACTCAAAGTTATAGTTCTACTTATTGGGAAGATCATTGGATCTGCATCTTTACATTAGGCTTCCCCGGCACACATGCATTGTGCAATACAATGCTTAAATGCACAGATTTTCAACTGAAGCACCACCATGCTAGATTGCATGAAGAGACAACTAACAGAGTGTTGGATATGGGAGCAGCGTAACTTTGGGTTTGGGACCGTTTTTTGTTCCTTTTTCTTTGAGAGGGTACCCAGTCTCAGTCCTCGAGAGACTATATGAGGGCACAAGGCCTCTCTTCTAGTGCTATGTAGATGGGAAGTGTTGTTGTTGTGATTGGGGGGAGGGAGGACCATTGAGGCTTTTGATGACAAGTTTTTTTACTATTCCGGAAATAGAGGACTACCCCTATGTCGAGATCAATTTTTCTAGGGATCCTGACATGCCTGTACCTCCCGGAGTGGAGTGAGGATTGATGGGTAAGTTTTCTTTTCAAAGTTATTTAATTTTGATGTATTTTTATATATATCATTTTTTTTTTGTATACCAGAGTATCTGACACTTACATATCTTTTATGTACAAATGTGGGACTAGTCCGTCCAATAGACTTCTCGGCGACTAGGTGGTGTCCTCAACCAGAGGCAGGACCAAATGGAGCCGTCGGAATAGTAGTGGTAGCAGGGGGGCCTCCAGTCGAAGAGACTGAGAGAGTATTGAGACAGATAGAGCAGAACCTTACCGCACTCACTCGTATAGTCCCTATGGTGGAGATTGAGGATCTCCCACCATCGATGCAACCTCACATAGTTGGGGTGCCACGAACCTGGGTCCAACTCTTTGGGTGTTTGGAAAATGTCGTTGTTCACTATGGCATCGACAACAGGGCCCACCCTTAGCTAGGATAGACTACTTACATGCCGAGAGAACTTTTTGTATATTTTTTAGGGCATAATCCCCATGACTCTAACTAGACATATTTTTTAGGTGCTTGCGCCCACCCATGTACTCTGATATATTTTATATATATATATGGATATTTTACATCTTTTTACGTCTTATTACATCTATTTTACAAATGTATTTTCATGTGCATGTGTGTTCTTTTTCTTACATGTGTGTAATATGCAAATCTAATAAATGGTTAGCTAGAGTATCTATGATTTGATTCAATCTCCGAGGAAAATGGATATACACAATGTGATCAAAGCTTTGTTCTAAAATATGTACCCTATGGAACCATCAGTGTAGTGTAGGATCGTAAGTTCCGTAAACCCCATTTAACTGAGACACAACAAGATGAGCATCTAAGTAGACCTGGAGGTTAGAGATACCATGTGACAAAGAGTCATGAAGCAACTCTAAGACTGCGTTGTATTATGTGACATTGTTTGTGGCATCACCTAAACAAATACCTCTTGAAGATAGAAACTGTCCCTAAGGTGTGAAAATCACCCAAGGTGCGGAAGCAAGCCTCTGAGTGTGTTGGATTGCACCATCCGCAAACCCAACAAACACCTCTAACTCACTTGACATATTCCACAGTGAAAATGATGACATAAAAAATGACACGTCCATAAAACGAAAAAGACAAAAAACAAAAAAGCAAATGTATAAGACTATACATATGTCACAAGAATTCACCCAAGGTGACCCACCTATGAGTAATACTTCTTGAGGTAGAGCCCATTTCTAGGCTCTGCCAAAGTGTTTCCCTCAAATTCCACCAGACGATAGGCACACTTCTTTAGAACCTCCTTCACGATGAAAGGTCTGAACCATATGGGTTTGAAATTGCCTACCCCCAGGGGGTCCTTATCTTGGTCATTGACTACGACAAGGTCACCTTCAGAGAAAATACGAGGACAAATGAACCAATCATACTGACACTTGACTTTTTGTTTGTGAGCCTCATTAGCTAAGTCTGCATATCAACATTTCTCAAGGTATAATAAATGTTGCTCAAGCATTGAAGTGTCTGGAAATAACTGTACTGCCAAATTTAGAGAGGGGATCTAGCACTCTATAGGCAATATTGTTTCCAGTCTGTAAATGATTTGAAAAGGTGAGAAATTAGTTACAGTCTTAACAGATGTTCGGTAGGCCCATAATGCTGAGTAGAACATCAAATGCCAATTTGACCTGGCTAAATTGATCATTCATTGTAAAATAGTCTTAAGGGATTTATTCAAAGCTTCCACTTGACCATTCGCTTGTGGGTAGTAGAGTGATGAATTTTCTTACCTCAACCCAAGATTTGATGTTAACTCGGACATCATTTTGTTATGAAATTGACTGCCATGGTCAGTGACAATCTCTCTCGGAACGTCGAACCCTGCTATTATACGGTTAAACAAAAATAGAGTTGTTGTCTCACCATCATCTTTAAACGTTGGCATAGCTTCGACCCACTTCATGAAGTAGTCTACTGCTACGATGATATAATTGTTCCCCCTTATGGAAGGAGGGTTGCATGTAGCGTAATCAATCGACCACTTGGTGAAGGGACCAACTATGATGACAAGAAACATGGGAGCAGGGTGTGCCCTCATCTTTCGAGAGAAGATCTGACATAGGTGGCACTTCTTGACTAATTCAACACAATCTTTTATTAACGTCGGCCAAAATTAACCAACTCATAGAATCTTTTGAGTTGTTTCCAATCCAGAAAAGTGACTGCCACATGCTCCAGTGTGGCAATCGTTAAGCACGATTTCCACTTCTTCATGAGTGAGACACTAGCGAAGGATGCAATCTACGCCTCAATGATAGAAAGTGTCCTCGAGGATGAGATAGTTCTTGTCTTGATGACATATACGACGACGCTCATCATGAGAAGCAGAGGTAGGGAATTTAAAAATCTAGATATAGACTACTATATCTCTATACTAGGGGTCCAAAGACATGATAAAAAACATGTCTCCTTTGATAGGTGAATCCTCGGGTATAACATCTCCTGATTCAACCAGAAGTTTCGAGATGAGTTTCCCAAAGACTAGCGACTTTTTGGATTTCGCCGAGACAAAATCCAAGTAGAATTCCTGGAGGATAACTATCCATATACTGATCTTTCCGCCGATCACACATCATGTCAACATGTATTGAAACATATTCACAACGGAAATGATGGTGGTCTTGTGAAACAATATGTAATGATAGAACCATTGGACAACATTAACTACTACCAATGCAAGTTTTTCAATGTGGGAATAATTGAGTTTTGGTCCAATGAGACATCGACTCAGGTAATAAATCACATATTCTGAGAGAAAATCATCCTCCTGAACTAAGACCATACTGATGGTCTACGCCATAGTGGCCAAGTACAATAAGAAATATTTATGATAATTGTGTGGATGAAGCAGAGGGGTAGACGTGAGGGTGCATTTCAATGCTTCAAAACAGAGTTGAGTGACTTCATCCCAAAGAAAAGGAACGTCCTTATTCAGTAAGCACATGAAACCCTTTGTGATCTAGGCATAGTTTGCGATGAAACTTCGTAAGAAGTTCTCTTTTGCCTATAAAATTTGAAGCTGAGGGATTGTGCACAGCGGAGGCAGCTGAACTATCACCTCAACCTTTAGAGGATAGACCATGATCCCTGTTGTTGAAACTATGAAACCTAACAAACGACCCAATGTTATGAAAAAGAGGCATTTGTTTGGATTCAAGCGGAACTGGTAGTAGCGACATTTCTCAAAGATAAGTCAGAGATGTGCGATATGATCAAATCTCTTGCGATATCATGATGCTAAATCATTGAGATAAGCCTAGAATATGTGTTTGAGATTGTGGAAAGAAAACGATATGGGCCGCTGAACTATAGCTCCAACATTTTTTAGAACAAAAGGAATTTTTCGATAAGGGAATGTACCCCATGGACAGATGAAAGAAATTTTGTGTTGGTCTTCGGGCTTGTTCTGTATCTAATTGTATCCCTAAAAAAAATCCATGAAGGAAAAGGCTTCACAACCTATGCATTCATAGAATATCTAGTCAATAAATGGTGTGCAGAAATTATCCTTTGGAMAGGCCTTGTTCAAATCACAGAAGTCCTTAAATACATGAATCGTACCCTATTTTTTGTTGACTGGAAYAAGATTTGACACCCATTGAGTCAATTGGATGGGGTAGATGAAACCCTCTTGGAGTAGTTTCTCTAATTCATCCTTAATAGTTGTTTCTTTCATAGGATTGACTAGACAAAGATTCTACTGGATCGGCTTAGCATCAAGATATTTCGTGATTTCATGTTCAACGATTCTTGTATCTATTCCTGACATTTCCTTGTAAGACTAGGAAAACACGTCGCAAAATTATTTAAATAAATCTATGTAGATTTGAATATCTTCTAGGGAGCAGTCTGCTCCAACGAAGATATTCTCCACGATGCCATGGATTCTAGAGATATCGATAAGTATCATTTGAGAAATGGTTTCCATATTTCCTTCAGCGTAAACAGCTTGTGTAGCCAAAGGATTGATAGGACAAGCCTTATCTCCAATCATATTCAAGGTGAATTCACCTGCTTCAATTCTTCTTAACTCTGGGAGGAAGTAAGATTTGTGGTGAAGATCATCCCAAGGTCTGTCTGGACTAGTCATTGCCTCAATAATATCCTCATCTAAGGGAAATACTAAGTCTAAAAAATCAATATAGGTGAGGGAACCTTGAGCCCATGTAGGCTCGAGAACTGGATCTAACTCCTGTGCAGGATTCAAATCAGGGTCGCGGAAGCTTGCTAAACTATAGAGTATGAAACCTCTACCACAGACAAAGGATTTTCCATGCCATGGTGCCCTGTTCCTTCCATCGTGGCTGATGGGGAAGGAAGAGTCCACAGATCATTAAAGTAATTCGTGTGAAACAACGATATTTGGAATATTTCATCCCTAGGCTGGTCGGGGACAACCGACATGTTATGGACATTGTCATTCGGAGGTGGGTAATCGAAGTTACCCATAAAAGGTGGGCACAATCCAACCCCTATGTTGACGATGCTGGGAAAAGGATTATCAATCATCAGGACCGTGGATACCCCCAATGAAGGGTCAGGACGGGAGAAGGATAATTGATCAATGGTCATGATCTGACCCTCATGTGGGAGCCACAAGACCTGGAAAATTGTCACGACCACGACTTGCATAGTGTAGGTCAAACTCCTTCCTAACAAGATATTGTAGTCGAGAGACGCATCGACCACTTCAACTTTGACACACACGGTCTTCCCTCCTAACTGCACAGGAAAAGAGACAATGATTCCATGTGGTCGGAACAAATGACCATAAAAAATGGTAAGAAGAGTAGGTTATGGAGACAAAACAGGTTAGCTATTGGCCTTCTATCACACCAAATACATCACACATGTCGAGGCACCCTCATCAACCACCGTGCAAAAAATGTTCTGAGTAAAAGTTTTCGTGGTGTAAGCCACTACTATCTGAAACACCATGTGTTAAGGAAGATGAGGTTTTAAGTCAATCGTATCAAGCATGATCATTCCTGGATTACAAGTCTTAGTAGATCCTAAGGCAGCTAGTAGGGCCTTTCTCTGGGAAGGGAAGCTCTGGAGGACTTCCAAACCAAACATTTCACAAGGGGATTGCGACAAATCCTCCACCACAGAGTAATTTTGGGCAGCCCTTGTGTTTGGGTTGTGAGAAGATTTATTGAACTCTCCTTTCGAGATGCATGTAATTGTTTCTCGCAATGTATTCTCAATCTGGAGAGGAATATGTGGGTTTTCATCTTCTTTACCCTTCTCATAGGTGTTTGGAATTTCGTAGTCGTGTGTCCTAGTCAATATGTCAACACTACCTTTCATCATGTACACATTCGTGGATGAAGGATTACTTGTATATGGAGGGGGTCCCTGACTTCCCCCTTCCATGCTTGAAGAGGCATGAGTTAGATTTTTCCCATGTGGAAACAGGTTCGTTAAAACGATAGGCTATTGTTGTGCCAATAACTTCTAGGCCTCTGCAAGATGAGGGCACTGGTGATTTGCATGGTCTTCCTTGAAAATATTACATGGATACTTTAGCTTCTTATTTTAAATGTTTCCTCCACCAGCATTATCGATAGGTTTCTTATCCCCCTTACCCTTCTTTCGTTGTTTCTTCTTTCCATCAGGCTACCGGGTGACCTTCAGGTTTGTCGATTGTGCACTGTGTACATCTGAAATTTGAGTAGGGGGAGCAACTGAACCAGTGGTATAGCTAGTCGTTGTCTGTTGTATTGATAATTGTTGCAATTGATTTGATAGTTGATCAGCGGGCTTCATTTTCGTTGAGCCGACAATACCACCAACATGTGGCCTAGACCTCTGTCTAGTATTGTCAAGTATCAACCTTGGTTAATATGGAAAAGCTTCGTAAAGTAAACCAGACTGAGAGTAAATCAACTCTAGTTGTTGAGATCTCATTATTGCTTCTTCTTATGAAAAGAGCCCCAAGGTTGCAACGTCTTTGGATAACTGAGGTACCAAAGACTTAAGGAACCACTCGATCAAAAATGTTGGTGGGACTGGCACTTTTATCAAACTCTTCTGCCATCTCCATTCTTGGATGTGATTTGAGATATGGTTATCTTTTGTCTACTCAAAGTTTGCCAGCAATTCGTTGGTGGCGTCATATCTCACAGGTAATTGGAAATGGTTTAAGAAATCCATTGCTAATTATTTGAAGGAAGAGTATCTTGAGTGGTCGAGCTCGATGTACCATTTCACATCACTCCCAATGAGAGTGCGTTGAAAAAAACACAATTGGACTGAGTCGTCTCTCAATGAGTTTGATTAGAACCATAAATGGAAGGTAGTCACATGATCGCTTGGATCTTTGTTAGTCTTGGCCTTGAACTTAAAGATGTATGAAGGCAACCTGGTTGACATAGGAGGCCAAAATGGATCATGATAGATGGGGTCATTTAATAACATTTTCAAGTATGGCAAGCGCAAAGTTGCCAGAAACAGTAATTTGGGTTGTTGATTATAACCAGGGAAAAAGGAGCCTGGAGTTTAGCTGGCACCAGGTTGCTAGGAAAAGTTAGGTTATTGGCCAGGGTTCTAGTAGTAACCATGGTCGTGACCAGCGTATGGATTCTACGCTTGTTGAGATGTCATCAGATGACTCCCATAATAGGACTTAAAGGGTTGGTCTTGCATCACATTCCAAGGATTTTGGGAAGGGTTGCCCCCTGTTGATCCAACGGGCATAGGTGTCGAGCCTTACCCAGGGTTCCATTGACTATGGAAGGGGTTGCCCACATTCAACATCCCTGATGAGGGAACTGATCCCTGCCATGTATTCCAGGGTCCTTGTGAGGAAGGAATTCCTAAGTTTTCCCCCTGTGTAGGAATAGTACCCTGTATAGGATTTTGTTGTCAATAACCAGGGTTTTCCCCGACCGAGACAAAAGTTGAGGAGAAATCCTTGTTACCAAATGTTTCGAACAAAGAGAATGATGTCAAACATACCGACATGCTATAAGAAGGTATTCCTTGACTCCCTGCTCCAAATGAGCTGTAGTTTACATTCGACCCAACGGAATGTTGGTGAGCACCATTGAGCAAAGGGGAAAAAGGAGGTATATG
The DNA here is from genome assembly GCA_000966675.3 of Picea glauca. NCBI lineage: Eukaryota > Viridiplantae > Streptophyta > Pinopsida > Pinales > Pinaceae > Picea > Picea glauca. The sequence goes on from JZKD02S1755102.1 coordinate 62,567, forward strand.
ATCCCCTCCGTAAGGGAAAGCGTTATAGGGAGATGAAGTCCCCCCATGGATCCTTCCAGGGGAGCATTGGAACTCCCTAACCCTAGACCTAAAGTCTATAGAATGGAGTAGGAAAGTATAGTTCCCATACCAAATCCAGGCATCGTGTATGAGAACACAGGGCCTGTCGCACTCTGGGTGAAAGGACCAGTGATCACCGCCATAGATGGAATAATACCATTTCTCGAGGTAGACATAGTCGAGACCATGGTGGCCTGGACCAGTGATGGTTGGTTATGAGACAGAACACCCCTTGTAGTGACAGTCATAGAGGAAATATGAGTATTCCCTGAAGAAGTAGCAACATTTGCTTCCATTGCTTCTTGTGACACTACCTGACGCTCGGAAGGTTGAACCTGTACGATGATGGGCACTGAGAGATAAGTTTTTGGAGGGTTATATAGACCAAGAGATTCAAATCTGAGGTCAGAAATGATCGGTTCCTCCAAAATGAAATGTTCTCCTCTTGGAGATGAGTCGAGCATAGTTTCTTATAACTTGATTGCCTCAAAATACCATTGTTGGTCTATTTTTCACCTTAGTGGTGGTGGGGGTGGCTTGAGCTCAACTGGTGGCAGGCCCAAAAGCCTTCACGACCAAAAAATCTCCCTATCCTCCTCTGTGTGATAATATCGATGACAAACTAGGGATTTCTATAATCGTTTTAAAAACCAGCACACACTAGAAAAAGTTCCTATGAGATAAGACAAGCAGATCACTAGCTAGTTGGAAGAACAGTTACAACATCCAACACTAGAGAAACTTATCGTGCAAGTGAAACTCGAATATGGAATCACCCTCTAGGTATACTCTACAAAGAATGGCCTAATGTCTGCCCTAGTTACTGCAATATACCCCCGCAGTTAGGTGTGTAAGTTAGTAAGATAAAGGCAACTAGGTTGCTAGTGCACGAATAGTCACTAGGAGGGTACAGTCGACAGTTGAGTGGACCCCAATGAGTAGGGTATAAATCATGAAAACTATCAAGGGTATCGAAATAAAGTGTTATAGAGGATGACTAAGGACCTCGAACGGATTTGAGACCCACAAAGCTCCATGGAAAAGGTGATCAATAGAATCCCAAGATAAGCCCTCTATATGCATTCCCCACTACAATTGGTCTGACTTTGAAGGGGATATATCTTCTACCTTTCCTTACGCGACCTCATGTTTAGCTCCTATGTTAGAGGGGGGTCCCGGATAACTTTCACGGTTACTGTACTTTCAAGAACTCCCTAACACAGACTCTTGTGTTTGTTTTTGTAGCCTTGAAGAGTTTCCTCTGCAAATCCTAAATCAAGGCTCTAGCCTAGACTAAATTGATGGACCCTACAAACACAAATTATAATAAATTTTAATTAAGTGTTAATTTTAGTGGTTGTCTTAAGTAAAAAGGAATGGAAATGAAAACATTTATGTTCTCAAGAAATGAAAGAGAAGAGGATAAGATAAAACTGAACACAAACTACTTCCTTATTCATAAATAAAGATTTTCCAATTTAAACTCTTTAACCAAACTTTTCATAACTACTTCTCTTAGATCCTTGAAAAGAAAAGCTCAAAACAATATTTTTCTCGACTACGAGCTACTTAATGTCCTAAGTATTCAAGTAAAGAACTTAATAAAACTTTATTTTTCCTTGGTAAATGAAACAACTAACCTAAACTACTTTACCAAAGAAAGAAGTGAAATATTTTTTTTTTATTGTTTTATGCTTCAAAACAAGAAATTTGAAAATGAATTCTTTTCTTTTCTTACAAATAAAAAAAGGGGAAAATGATGACAAGATAGGACCCTATTAAAGAAAACATAAGAAATTTTTTGTCAAAAGAAAGCTAAACTGAAGTCAAACCTAGGATACAGACTGTTATAACAGAGACCAGGACTAGATCAAGAAAACCCCTGAGAAGTGTGACTCTTGATAGGGAAGAGGATGACTACCTCTTCCTTTTACATAAATTTTCTCAATAGGCATGCTACTGACACTTCAACAACTAGCGTATGTATGCGGGCTGTCCAGGGGCAGGGTGCATATGTAGGCGTGCAGGCCCACTACAAGCTGTGTACACCTCTGTAACTCCTAAAAAAAATGAAAACCAACATTCCAAAGTACTCGTATGTGATGCAGGAGCATCGCTCCAAGCTAGCCACGCACCAGCTAGCCAACACATCAAAGCATGCATTCAATGGAGAAGAGAGGCACAACTCTCTCACTTTCAAATTTTGAATTTGAATTTATTGTATTAAATGATTGTAGGGACGACGAGCCAAATCCATGCCTTTGAGTAGTCTATAGTTAGTGTTTCCTTAATGGCTAACAAGTAGAAATGGATATAACTCTGATTCGGATTAGATGGCCCATTCAATGTAATTGAATGTAATAATGAGTTGGTGAGATGGAGGGAAGAGCTCAAAGAGCCCCCTCATGTAAAATATATAGGATCTTATTTTTGGAAAAGAGGAAGTAGAGTCTGTAGAGTCGAGAGTTATTCAAAGAGAGAAGGTAGAGAAGAAGCCAAGACTCTATTGCAATCCGAGCTCGAACACATTGTAATTATTCATTTCATATTAATACAAAGAGCAGTTTTTCCTGCATGAGATTCTTTGTGTGTTTATGTGTTTATGGATGAATGTCTTTATGTGTTATGATATGATGTAGATGTATGTTAGTTTGCATTTGCAGGTTACAGACATGAGTCATTGTCTATTGGGTTCTTTGATTTCAGGTTTGGTTCGTTTTGGCTTCATGCAAGAGGTTGCATGACAAAACATTGCAGGTTTTGTAACCCATTGCATAGAGTGCACTTTTGAATTCTGCAGAATTTGGATAGAGCCATGCCAGGATCATGCACCAGAGGAAGTATTATACCTAGGGAGGAGCCTCAAGGTTTTTGAACACCTTGGAGGTAAGACTGTGCAAAGGAAGGCACAGAGAAAACAGAATCACTGAGGATTTTGTGGAAACTCTGCCAGGAGGGTATTGAGCACGTTCATAGAGGGCACATGAGGAACTTGTTATAACCCTAAATTGCACCAGACATGCTTACCTGGCATCAGGCCATCTTAGATTTCCTATTTTCCAAAACATTGTTGAACAACTCTTTAAAAAACCTATGTTATAAAGTCCCATGCACCCTACTCCATTACTGCATGTGTGTACACGCTAGCTGACCTAAAACAACCCACATGTACCTACAAAAACATGGAAAAAGGAAAATTGTCGATGGAATGCATAGCTTTGGGTGAGTTAACTAAACCTTCCGGCCATGCATGGACAATGATTCAACCAAATACCTAGCTCCTTCTAGCCTATAAAAGAAGGGGTAAGGATCCCATTTGGAAGAAGGAGAATAATAGTAAAAAAACTCTACTCAATTTCACATTCCCATTGTCCAAACCCTTTAGCCATCCATGTGCAAGGAAAAATACAGAGCAAAGAAGTTGGAGGACATTTGAAGAGGAGCCCAGGATCAGGTTTGTGGAGTAGTGGTTGGTCTTGACATTGTAAGTTGATTCATTAAAATTAATAAATAAATGTTTTTCTCATCCCACTATATGAGTTCTTCATAGTTCATTAAATATATGTTTGAATCTCTAACCCATTAATCTGTAGTTAAGATGCATGTATAGTGTGTTGCTTGTTTTGTATGCAGGTCAGCATTGGGAAGAGAGTTGCTAACAAGTGATCAAGCATGAAGAAGGATCAACATTGAATGCCTGGAATAAGGTATGTTCGTATAACCATGTATTTTCTTAAAAGAAATGGGGATTAGGTTTGGGACGACGGTAGAAAGTATATTTCTTTTGGTCATATCTGCATGCATAATATAACCCTAATTGCTAGTTTGTAGGGGGATTTCCTACCCACAACAGGATTGGCGACCGTACTGTGGGAGTATCTAGGGTTACCGGGCATTTGTTTTTTTTGGGTATTTAAAAAAAAAAAAAAAATGTTTTCCTTTCCTATTTTTTGAAGTTTCTGCAAAGTCTGAGCTAACAAAGATTTTGGTCTTCCATACTAGTTATCTCTGTTTCTTTGTTGGAATGTAATTTTTTTTCAATACCCACAAAAGTACACGTGGCCTGTATAAGGTCTACACGCGTGTAACCACGCCCTACATTATTACAACTCGCGTGTAAATGCTATCTGAGGAAGTAACAATAGCATGTATGAGTCTAGAGAATTTTTGAGGTAGTCATCCTCTTCCCTGTCGGAATTAGTCATTCTCAGGTGTTTTCTGGAACTCTTTCCAGTCTTGGTTGTTTACAGTCTATAGCTTATGTTTCACCTCATATTGGTTTGTTTTATGAATTTTTCCTTGCATTGTTTTATTTTTCTATTAAAGAAAATGTCTGAGCCTTTAGGAGATCCTGGTTCTTAGTATCAATGGTCTCTGCCTAGTTTGGATTGCTTGTTTTTATTTGTTTTAGAGTTTTAGAGATACATGCGGTCTGTATAAGGCCAACACGCATGTACACGCCCTCTGACTATACACATCTTGCGTGCACACACTTGTTGTTGAACTGTCAGTAGTGTGCTTGTGAAGGACAATTTTTGTTGAAGGAGAGGTAGTCATCCTTTCCCTTGACAAGAGTTATACCTCTCAAGATATTGAATCTCTGTCATAGAATTCAATAGCTTAGGTTTTATCTCAACCATAGATTTCTTTTTCATTTAGAATTTTTCATGAAAATTTTCTTTTGTAAGGTTTTTAGACAAGTGAGCGTCCATTTTTAAGTTGCTAATGTGTGATTTTTTAAAAGTGATTCTTTGCGATCTGCGTTTAGGCCAAAAGTCTTTCTTGGTTTTTGAATTGTTGATATTTTTCCTTTTTTCTTTGTAATCATTCAAATAATAAAAAAAAAACACTTTTATTTTTCTTTGTTTGGTTGAAAAGTGTTGTTTTTCATTAGTAACCAGGGAAAAGTCTTTGCTTTCATAAGTTCTTGACAGTTTACTTAGATCGTAAGTAGCTTGTATTTGAGTGAAATCCTTCTTTGAGGTTGTTGTTCAAAGATCTTAGAAAATATTTTAAATTTGAAAAGTTGTTTAAAATTTGAGTTAAGTGAATGTTTTTGTTTCCAATTTTCTGTCCATTTTTACTTTCGACTTTCAAACATCACTAGTTTCACTTTCAAAAACCTTTGACATAAGACAAGCCATAAAATTACCGCTAAATCTAAAATTCATTAGACTTTTATGTTTGTAGGTTCAACCAACTATTTTAGGATTAGGGCCTTGAATTAGGTTGGAGAGGAAACTCTTCAAGGCTATTAAAATCAAACTTTGGAGTCTGAGTTAGGGAGTGTCAAAGTCCAGTATCGTGAAAGTTATCTAGGACCCCCCCTCTAACACAAGGGATAAAAACAAGGTCACATGCAGAAATATAGTGGCGATAACCCCTCCAAAGCTAGGCCAATCGTAGTGGAGAACACATATAAAGAATTTGTTTTTGGATTCCGTCAATTTCATTTTCCACGGAGCTTCGTGGGTTTCGAATCTGTTCGAGGTCCTTAGTTGTCTTCCAGACCACTTGCTCTTGATACCCTTGATAGGTTTTGATATCGATACCCTTCTCATTGTGGTATACCCGACTTTCGACTGTACCTACCTGGTGATTGTTTGCGCGCTAGCAACCTAGTTGCCCATCTTTTTAGGGACATACACAGGTGATTGCGGTGGTATACTGCGGTACCTAGGATAGACATCGGGCCACACTTTGCAGAGTATACCCAGAGGGTGCTTCTATGTTCAAGTTTCACTTGCACTGGTAAGTTTGTCTAGTGTTGGTTGTTGTAACTGTTCTTCCAATTAGTTTAGTGTTTGCTTGTCTTATATTATAGGGACTTTTTTAGTGTGTGTTTTTTTTGAACGAATAGGACACCCTAGGATGTCTTTTGATCTTCTCACAAAGTGGAGGATCATGATCTCCACTGGTCATGAAGACTTCTAGGCCTGTTGTTGGTTACACTTGAGCCACCCCTGTCACCACTAAGGCCAAAACTAGACCAACAAGGGTATTTTGAAGTGACCAGGTCACACGAAATTGTTCCTGACCAACATCCAGAGGAATAGACCATTTTGGACCTTGGAGTGAAATCTCTTGGCCCAGTTGAAACCCCAACCAATGATATCTCGGCACCCCTCATCATACCAATTCACCTTTACAAGTGCCAGACAGTGTCGTTGTTACTCCTTCTGGGAATTCTTCAATTCCCACTATGGTTGTCACCACATGCGATTTTCCACCTCCTAACCCACCATCACCATTATGAGCCACCATAGTATTGACCACCTCTACATTGCACAGTGTTCTGATCCAATATCTGGTGGTGGCCACAACCCCTATCCCACCAAGTGCGAAAGGCCCTCTGTTCTCATACGGGATGCCTACTTCAGGTACAAGTCTTGTACTTTCCTTCTCGACTTCATAGACTTTAGGTCTGGGGGCAGGGAGCTCTAATGCCCCTCTGGAAGGCCATATGGGGGGCACTTCTGGTCCCTTCAATGCTTTCCCTTACGGAGGATGTCATGTACCTCCTTCATCCCCTTCTCTCGGTGGCACACACTAGCCATCAGCTGGGCCGCCTACACACCATAGTTTATTTGGAGCAGGGAGTCAAGGACCACCTTCGCATAATATGCTGGTAGGTTCGACACTGTTTTCTTTGTTCGGTGCATTTGGTAAAAATACCTTCTCATCAGCTGCTTTCCTGATTGGGGGCAATCCCGGGTTCAAACAATCTATTCCTATGCAGGGTATTATTCCTACACTGGGGGCACACCCAGGAACTTCTTACGCATCAGGGCCTTGGAATTATTAGCAGGGATCCATTCCCTCTACAGGAATGCTGGCCTAAGGTAATTCTTTTCACGATCAATGGAACCCCAGACAAAATACCATGCCTATCCCGATGGGACCAACATGGGGCAACCCTTCCCAAAGTCCATCGAATGTAATGCATGCCCAACCATCTATGTTCTATTTTGTGACTCAACCGATGATGTCTCCTCATGTTGTCCATGGTCATGGTTTTTACCAAAACCCAGGCCAACAATCGAACTTTTCCTGGCAACCTGGTGCTAGTCAAACTCCAGGTCCCTTTTTCCCAGGTTATCACCAACAACCCAAAATAGCGTTCCTGGAAACCTTGCATTTGCTAGACTTGACATGGTTGTTGAATGACCCTATTTGTCATGATCCACATTACCCTCCTATGCCGACGAAGTTTCCTTCAGACATACCAAAGTTTGAAGCCAAGCCTAACGAAGATCCAGGAGATCATGTGACTACCTTTCATTTTTGGTGCTCATCTAACTTGTTGAAAGACGACTGTGTATAGTTGTGATTATTTCAATGTACTCTCATTGGTAGCTTTGTGAAATGGTACATTGAGCTCGATTGCTCAAGATAATCTTGCTTCGATGAATTAGCTATGGCTTTCCTAAACCATTTCCAATTACCTGTGAGATACGATGCTGGCACAGAATTGCTGACCAATTTCTCACAAACAAAAGCAGACCATATCTCTGATCACATCTGAGAATGGAGATGCCAAATGAGTTTAATCAATGTACTTGTCTCACCAGCATTCCCGGTTGAGTGGTTCCTTAAGTCTTTGGTCCCACAGTTATCCAAAGATGTCATGACGTCGAGAGTTTTCTCCAAAGAAGACATCATCATGAGAGCTCAACAACTTGAGATAATCTATTCTCAGTCCGGTTTACTAAATGATATATTTCCAGATGCACCATGCTCAATACTAGATAAAATCATACAGAGAGTTGGACCACATGCCAATGGTATTGTTGGTTCAGGACAAACAAATCCTGTTGAGCAACTACTGAAGCAATTGCAACAATTGTCTATACAACACATAGCAGCCAACCAAACTACTGCTTTGGTTGCTCCCCCTAAAAAAACGTTGGATGTACACATAGTGCAATTGATTAATCCAAAGGCCACCCAGCAGCCTGAACGAAAGAAAAAACAATGAAAGAAGGGTAAGGGGGATAAGAAACCAACCGATAATGCTAGCGAGGGAAATACTAAGAAACATAAGGCAAGGTATCCCTGCAACCTATGCGCAGAAGACCACCCAACCCACCTATGTCCCCGGTTTGCAGAGGCCAAAAATTATGTGACATAGCAACAACCTACTATGTTAACCAATCCATTTCAGCATGGGGAAAATCTAACTCAAGCCTCTATAAGCACGGAAGGGGGTAGTCAAGGACCCCCTCCATCTTCGAACAACCCCACATCCTTGAATGTATATATGGTGAAGGGTGATACTTTTATATCAACTAGAGTGCATGGCTATAGTAAACCAAGCACTTCTAAGAAGGGAAAAGAAGTTGAACTCCCATCTCTTCCTCTACAGATTGAGAAGATGTTGGGTGAAACAATGACACGCATCCCCAAAGGCGATTTCAAAAAAGATTCTCACAACAAAAATGCAAGGGCCACCTAGAACTATTCTGTGGTGGAGGATTTATCACAAACCCCTTGTGCAATGTCCTCTTTGGAGGTCCTCCAAAACTTCCCTTCCCAGAGAAAAGCCTTGTTAACTGCTTTAGGATCTACCTAGACTTGTAATCCGGGTACAATCATGCTGGATACAACCAACTTAAAACCTCATCTACCTTACCATGTAGCGTTTCAGATAGTAGTGTCTTATCCCAAAAAACATTTTACTCAAAATATCTTCCACACGGTGGTTGATGAGGGCGCGTGGACATGCGTTATGTCGTTGGCATGTTGGAAGGCCATTGGCTAGCCCATTTTGTCTCCATCACCTACTCTCCTCACTACTTTCGATGATCATTCATTCCCACCACATGGTATCATTCCCTCTTTCCATGTGCAGTTAGGAGGAAAGACCGTGTGTGTCGAGGTAGAAGTAGTTGATGCACCCCTCAATTATAACCTCTTGTTAGGGAGGATTTGGACATATGCCATGCAAGCCGTGGTTGCTACAATTTTCTGGGTCTTGTTGTTTCCACACAAGGGCTGGATTGTGACCATCGATCAATTGTCTTTCTCCAGACCTGACCCTTCATTGGGGGAATACATGGTCCTGATGAGTGATAATCCTCAACCAAGCATGGTCAACGTAGGGGTTGGTTTGTGCCCATCTTTGATGGGTACCTTTGATATCAAGTTGATATCCAATCACCATAAGGTTTAGATTTTTCAAGTTTCATCGTTTTGCATGACTTACTTCAATGATCTATGGATATGTCCTTCCCTATTGGCCATGATGGATGGGACAGGGCACCCGGGCATGTCCATGCCCTTGTCCGTAGATAAAGTAGTGTACTCTTTAGTCTAATAAACTTTAGCCAATATAGATCCAACTTCTGCATAGGAGTTATATCCTCTTTTAGAACCTATTTGGGCTCAGGGTTATCTCATTGACACTGATTCATTAGACTTAGTCTTGCCCTCTGACAAAGTAGTAATCGAAGCAATGACTAGTCCAGACAAACCCTGGGAAGATCTTCATCACAGATCATACTTCCTCCCAGAGTTAAGCCGAATTGAGGCAAGAGAATTCACTGTGAATATGATGGCAGATAGGTCTTGTCCTATTAATCCTTTAGCTACACATGGGGTTTATGCCAAGGGTAATATGGGAACTATCACTGAAACCTTACCGATCAATATCTCCCAAAACCCTGGCGTCGTGGAGAATGTTTTAGCTGGAGCTGACTGATCCTCTAGAGAGATTCAACTCTATACATATATTTTTAAATAATTTTGTGACGTTTTTGCCTGGTCTTACAAGGAAATGCCAGGCATCGATCCAAAAAACATAATGGGTCTTCTTTTAAACCCTTTTCAGACCCTGTAAACATGAAAATATTTTCCAGCGATCTTGTGGCCTTTCACGTTCATTAAACTGAAATTTGAAGTCACGTTCATCCAACGGTAGTTTACCCCTTTTTCGGTCTGGACGGTCAACTGTACGAACAAAGGTATACTCTAAGAACTTTCGTTTCCTAGAAGAGTACCCTCAGGTATAATTTTAGCCCTTTTTCAAGCCTGAGGGACTAAATTTACGAAAAAGGAACCCCCACGGAGTCCATAGTTAAGCTCTTTTCAGACTCCCTAAAATTGAAAAGATCGTCGAGTGACCTTATTCTTTCACACTCGTTAAAATTGTCTAGAAGAACATTCCTAATGGAGTCCATAGTTAAGCTTTTTTCAGACTCCTTAAAAGTGAAAAAATGGCCGAAAATCTTGTCTTTATCACACTCGTTAAAATGGTTTTGTATAGATGTCTTGTCTGTGCTAGTTTATCCCTTTTTCGAACCGACTAAACTAATTTTGAAAAAGGTACCCCAATGAAGTCTCCTTTTACATTTTTTCAGAATCTCTAAATATGAAAAACCACCGAGCTTACCTTCTCTGGGCTTGTTAAATTTACATCGAAGGACGTTACCATTGTGTGTTTTATTAATCGCATTTGCATACCTGTGTCTTTGGCCTAATTCTTGATCCATGTTGCTCTCAAATAAACCATATGAAGCATGCCTTATATGCAAGCCCTATAGCTCTTTTCCTCTACGTCTTGACACCTTTGGCCCCTGGAGGATTTTTCCCGAGTTTCCTTTTCTTGCATATGTCTCTTTTCCCTGAGCATACCTGTGTTCTGTGCACTTGGAACTAGTACATTTGCAACAATTGATCCTCCTTTGTAATGTAACATTCTTTTATTCTTTTTCCAAAATTATTGAAAAAAGACAAAAAAATCAAATATACCCCAAAAAGAGGAAGGGAAAAGTATTTTCTTTATTGGAAGCGTAATGAGTCACCCTTGGATAAAGCACATCTGTCTATTTGTTCATCAAACCCTGGGATTCAATATGACCTTAGGAAGTTTTTCTCACTACATAGAGTTGTTTCTTCCTCCGTTTTGTTATTCTTCCAAACATATGGAGAGTTTGCGTTGTCTCCTACCTCGTAAACTTATGTTAATTCCATGTTGCCTGAGTCTCATCATTTGTCATGTTGTTGTCCAATGGAATTTTTTCACCAAGCCTGAGTCGACCCCTCTATAGTTTGTCTCTTTCCCTCATACCCATCCATCCTGAATGTCCAATCAAGTCCTTGTTCAAAATCATTGAAGGTTTCAGTTTTATCATCAAGATTATCTATTCCATGACCGACGAGCCGTCGAAGACCTCTGAGCAGTGTATTCGTACACTCATATTACACTCCTACCTGAGTTTTGAAGATTTTGAGGTTGTTGATTGAGCTCTAAAGACCTCATCTCTAGCCATCAGGCTGTATCAACTTCTAGAAGATGGATACTCTATATGTATATCCTTTTGATTTCAAGATGTAGCTCCGCTATGTATTGTTCGTGGCTACTCTTTATATAGTTATATGACGTGGATCTACAATGTATTTGATTGGTAGCCATGATTCTATTTTATCCCTAGCATGGGTATGTCTACCTCAGTGAGACAATTGTTATTTTGCAGATGGTGCCTCCCAGTTCTTGATCCTTGGGCTCAATTGTTCGGCACATCAGTGAATATTGTTAATGTATTTCGGCCATCAAATTCTCTTTTGACCTCAAACATTAGGGGGCATCTATTATAACCCTAAATTGCACTAGACATGCTTACCTGGCATCAGGCCATCTCAGATTCCTTCTTTTCCAAAACACTGTTGAATAACTCTTTAAAAAACCTCTGTTATAAAGGCCCACATGCCCTACTCCATTACTGCACCTGTGTACATGCTAGTTGACCTAAAACAACCCCCGTGTACCTACAAAAGAATGGAAAAAGGAAAGTTTCCGATGGAACACACAGCTTTGGGTGAGTTAACTAAACCTTCTGTCCATGCATGGTTGAGGGTTCAACCAAATACCTAGCTCCTTCTAGCCTATAAAAGAAGGGGTAGGGATCCAATTTGGAAGAAGGAGAATAATAGTAAAGAAACTCTACTCAATTTCACATTCCCATTGTCCCAACCCTTTAGCCATCCATGTGCAAGGARAAATACAGAGMAAAGAAGTTGGAGGACATTTGAAGAGGAGCCYRGGATCAGGTTCGCGTAGTAGTGGCTGGTCTCGACATTGTAAGTTGATTCATTAAAATTAATAAAGAAATGTTTTTCTCGTCCCACTATATGAGTTCTTCATAGTTCATTAAATATATGTTTGAATCTCTAACCCATTAATCTATAGGTAAGATTCATGTATAGTTTGTTTCTTGTTTTGTATGTAGGTCAGCCTTGGGAGGAGAGATACTAACAAGTGATCAAGCATGAAGAAGGATTGATATCGAATGCCCAGAACAAAGTATATTCGTATAACCATGTATTTTCTTAAAAGAAATGGGGATTAGGTTTGGGACGACAATAGAAAGTAGATTTCTTTTGGTCATATCTGCATGCATAATATAACCCTAATTGCTACTTTGTAGGGGGATTTAACTCCCACAACAGAACTCTATTTCAAGTTCGGTAAGAATACAAAATCACTGAGGATTCTAGAGAAATCTGTCAAGAGGGCATCGAATTGGTGCAAGTGTGCATAGAAGGAACTCTTTCAAGTTCTGATATAGGAGAAGTGTCACAAGAAGACCTTCACAGGGTTAGTGAACACCCTACAGTCTTAGCAAGGGGTGCTTGAGTAGGAAGTTCCTAGAGGCCACTTACACCCCTTCAAGGAGAGAAAGGGACTGAGACACATTGAGGTCAAAGCAACAGATAAGCTCAGAAGAGATATCACTATTTCGTTCAAAGGTCCTGGAAGAGGTTGCAGAGTTCGAAGGAACCCTTTGAGGGTTTAGAGAAAGAAAGCTCAAGAGGAAAAATGCCTTTGAGCACAAATCAATAGCCGAAAGGAGTGCAGATGTCGAGAAACCTATCAAGGTTTTACAGTCGATAAATCCTAGGAGGGACAATGTCCTTAGAACATAGGTGGGAGCCAAGGATACAGGCTTCACAACAGAGACAAATGCCAAGGCCTTTTGGAGAAATAAATATTCTAAGGTAGGAAGGGAGAAGAATGAGCTCAAGAGAGAACAACTGTCATTAATTCGGGCACTAGGGAATAGATATGGACTGTTGAGTTTGTGTCCAGATAGCAGAAGGTGAGAGTGTAGGAGAACAGATCTGGGCCTTTAGATCTAGCACAGGGGATCGATAGCCATTGGATCCAGGAGAAGGTGCATGAGGTTTAACCCTCATATATGCAAAGGAGAGGACTCGTCAAAGTCATGAAAAAATTAGGACCGTCGATCGTTGAGAGAATGTGTGGCAGATATCTGGAAGCCATCAGGGTTTCGGACACTGGGAGTTCAAGGAGGAAGAGTCATGAGACAAGAAGTCTCGACTCGTGAAATATCGAAAGCATCATGACAATCCACAAGAGGACACATGATGAGCGGTCAAGGTTTTGCGGAAAAACCCAAAAGGATGTGGGTCGTCGATCCAGTTGGATCGTAGTCATTGGTCCAAGAGGGAAAAGGGCCATTGATCTCTCAGCAGAGATATTTTGGCATTTCGGTATTTCGGCTATCGGGGGATACAAAGGCTAAGAGTCGGGACTCTTGACTCATGAAATCCTGAAAGGATCTGAAGCCATCGGATCGGGGGAGGCTCACAGCCATTGATATCCCTTTGGATCAGAACTCCGAAGGTTTTGGAGTTTCAGGGTTTCAAAATTTCGGTGATCCTGAGGACAAGGAGTCAGGAAACTTTGCGTTGAAAACCCAGAAGTCATGAGACGCGATGTATCTTGGAGTAGGGATGCGGTCAAAGATTTTGGCATTTCAGCATTTCAGGAATTGGCATTTCAAAAATCCTAAGGATAAGGAGCATGTAACACACCCACTACGACATAATAAAATTTTCTCTTTTCCTTAAGAGACATAATCCTCGAAGTCCTATGAGGGCCTAGTGCATGCTAGTTCTTCCCTGTTCACCTCCCTGTGATAGTGGGTTAGGACCACAGGCTAAATAAATCAGGCACCTTTTCGTGTTTCGCGACTCAGTGATACAAGTGAGTCCAATCTTAAAGGTAGAATGGCAAGGGGGATTTGTAATGAAACCCTGGCTATAGATATGGGCGCAGATTCTGGCCATCCAAATCTACCTGCCGCTTAACGAAAAATCACTAGCTCCCTTTTCTTTAGTCTCTATCTCGATAGGACCACATACGTGCCTAAATGCAAGTGCCTTTCACAACTCGTGACCTCATGAGTCGTGAGTCAAATACCCTTGAATTTTCTTCACCAATCACCAATACCCGAGATTCCAATATGGTATGGCCCCTCCTTATTAACACTCTCCACTCGTGACCGCCGACCAGGCTAAACGCTACCTCCTCTCGTTATTCGCCACTTTGTGAGTTCAATAGTTGAACTCTCATTCTATCCTTATGTTCTCCTTTAAGACTTGAAAGTTAGCAAAGGTTGACATTCCTTTCACACTGCTCGCAACTCGCCACTTCACGAGTTGTAGCATCGAATCTTGGCACCTTCCCTTCACGAACCCCCGAGAAGCGATATTTATTTTCCCTCTCGTGTTCTAGCTACTTGCAACTTCGCAAGTCCAGGGGTTGAGCTCTCATGCTCTTATCCCGTGAATCCCTGAGACGTGAGAAGTCAATGGAGTGTTGACTCCCTTCTCCAGGCGACGTGTGTCCACCCATCAATCACGCAGGCCCCACCTTGAAGTTCTACCACATGTTCTCTCGTGCTTGACTCCCGGCACTTCGCTACTCGTGAAGTCGTAAACGACTCCTTTCAACCTCCGAACCCCCAAATGCATGATAGGCAATGGGGTTCCTGATCCAAGGGTCCTCCCGTTCTCTAGATCCAATGACTGTCTCCTCTCCTCGTGACTTCACCACTTGCGACTTGGAGCACCAAAACTTTGGTCTCTTACCTTCCGAACCTCCAAGTTCACGAGATCCTTTGATCTCTGCCACCTGTCCTCCTCGGATGGACGGTCCTGATCCTCTCACAACTTCATCACTCGCAAGGTAAAGAGACTTCCTCCTCTGACTCTCGATGTTCAAATCCCTGATAGAGAGGATCTTGCGATGCATGTCCTCTTGCAAACAGATGACTCTGATCCTTTCGCAAATTTGGAACTTCACGACTCCAAGGGTTTGGTATTCCACCTCCAAACTCCTGAATACCTAATACGCGAAATGGTCAGATCTCACGACTATCCTTCCTCTTTGATCAATAGCCCAGATCACATCATGATCTTGTGACTCGAGACTTCATGACTCCAAGAGCCTGGTCTTCCACCTCCAAACTCACAAATCCCTGATACGCAAAATGGTCAGATCTATGCCACCTATCCTCCAACATGGATGGTCCCGATGTTTTCGGGACTTTTGCGATGTAGTCGAGTTCACTCTCCTACCTAAGTAAAGGTTAAGATCAATGGCTTATAGAAATCTGATGGGTCCCTAGGATCTACAGTCCAAGATCCCATTGCTATTTGTGAAGGATGAAAGGGCGAGGTGTTAACGCCTATGCTCCTTCTCTAGATCCGTCAGTGTTGACAGGCTTGGGGTATTCCCGAAAGGATTCCAACCATTCATTTACCAAGATATAGGGTATTTTCTTTCTATATTTGAATATCGCTATCCCTTTTGAGCTTGAATCATGAAGTTCACACTCTCGAAACTTCAGGCTCCCATGACCCTAAGACCTTAGAAAGCTACTCATTCTCACATAAGGGTTCCATACCTGGATTGCATGAACCCTCAGACAGTTCTCGGGCAATTATCCCTGATCTTAATCATGTCTTCGGTAAGGTTTAGTATGGTTACAAAGTTTATGGGGTAATTCTCAGAATAGAGTACTCTCAAGGGGCCTTGCCAGAATATTATGAGAAACTAAGCAAATAAGATGATTCTTGGTGGAGTGAACTCATGTCCCAGACTTAATGATTTATGTAGAAAACAACTATGGCATGTAAGCATACACAAGCATCCATTCTATCAAATCAAATGTTAGGTAAACACTTATATTCAGAACTATTTAAAAGCACATAAAATTGAACATGCGATTATGGCATTAACTTCAAATAACACTTATCAAAAATAACACCATAGGTGATGCAACTATTGAGAGGGGTGCTCGTTTCCACCCAACCATAGGCTCAGTGATTTTGATAGGATTTACCACTAGCCAACCCCGAGTTGAGACCACGATGCTGCGAAACTGCGTCTCAGTTTTCTAGTGATCGAGAATGAGAGTTAATCTCCCCCTTCTCTGCTATCACTCACTCTGCATATCTCCAGAGTTCTTCCTCCTTCCCTCATGTCTTCCCCTTCTTGCTTCTCCCTCACGCCTTTTTCCTCTTGTGAGGTTGTGTGTGGCATGATTTCCCTCGCACTAGTCAGGCCTGACAACTCTACAGATGGGCAGTTCACCGCCCCCATCCCTCATTACTCATGAGGAGCCATTTACTTATCAATTCTGGCGAGTCATTTAATTTGGGGCCAGCGAGCCACTCTTGGTTCTCCAGGCCAGTGAAGTCCAAATACAGTATTGGTTTTGGTGGAAGTTAACGCCACCTTTCTAGGTGCCTTCCACCACCTTTCTTCAGCCATCATGGTCTCTTTTTCAGCATATCCCCTCTCATCAATCCTGCAATATATATATATATTATTCACATTCATCGACCTTTTTCACAAGGTCCATTCACATCACACATTTATATTTTTGAGTTTTCCATAGTTCTTGGCCAATATAGTTATTTTTACAAACTGGGGGAAGCAGGGTGTTACAGAGTGGGGGTACTTTGTGTCAGAAAACCCAAAGTCGCAAAACGCAACGTGCCTTTGGAGTAGGGATGTGGTCACAAAGAAAGTGGTCACATGGATCAAGATGTGGGCCAGGGCTAATCGTTGTTGAGCTCATTTCGTTATTTCATCATTTTGGAATTTCAGGGATTGAGGAGTCAGAGACTCGACATCAAGATTTGCGAAGTCGCGAAATGCGAAAAGCATCTCTTGGCTTGGTCGAAGGTTGAAGACTCATGCCTAGTGCATTTCTTGTGCTGGTGGGGTTTTCATGAAGGACCTATGGATTGATTTGTGGGGTTCTAGTGAGGGCCCGAAAGAACTATTTCGGTTCTACGGATTTGAAGAAGATCGATCCTGTGCAGATATTGGCCTGAGGGTCGGGGGTCTGCATCAGTGTGGTATTAGAGCAGGATTTTTTTTGTACATTTTAGGCAGAGTAGATAGAGGAAACACTCTGATACACACCATCAAGTGGTATCAGAGTGGGATTGGACTTCTGTAGGCGATAGAGGTAGCTTACAGATGGAGGAAAAAGGAAGGTAGAGTGTTGAAACTCTATGGTGGTTGTTGTAGGATGCAGAAGTCAATAGGAAGTCAAGTCGATTGTAGGAAATGATGGAAATTCTCTTAGTTGCAGAGTGACAGAAACAAGTTTTCCAGGAGGGTAGACAGGAACAGGGAGATGGCTACTAAAGGCCATGGATGCGGTGGAAAGAAGAACCATCAACAGAGAAAAGATGAGATAGATAAAGAGCTTGCTGAAGTGAGAGAGAGAATGGAAGAGCTTGCATTGTGGGTGCAGGAGAATGAAAAATCACGATGGGTGTATGAATGTCCCATCAAGACGAAGGTAAAGTGGCCAGTCAGGGATTTGTTGGCCAAAAGATAGCAAAGGTTGTTGAAAATATGGTTGAGGTATGTTGAAAGACCAGAGACATAGAGGAAGTGGTTCATGTGTGTGAACCAAAAGCTGGGAGAAATATCAGTGATGATGAGGAGAAGAGATCATTGGAAGATCTCATGAACTACCAAAAAGTTAGTGAAGAAAGTTCAGATTGTCAGATGGGAAATGAGATGGGATCACTGGATCTCATGGACTACCAAGAGAACAACAAAAAATTCCCAAATTTCTAGGTGGGCAGGGGAAAAGAAGTGAGACTGTCAGAAAGTCTCAGGGACTCAGGAGTGAGTTCATGTCAGCAAGGAGTGTTGATGGATATGGGATCGATTGATCTCATAGACTTCCAAGTGGGTAGAAGAGAAATCCCATATTTCCAAGTGGGAAAGGGAGAGAAGATGAGACTGTCTGAAAGTCTCATGAACTCATGGATGATTTCAGATCAGCGAGAGGAGATGATAGAGAAGGATCATAAATGTCTTCTGATCATTGGATGAATCGAGGTATTCCTGCCACTTAGCCCAGTTGAGGTGAGAACTTGTGTTGTAGATACAACAACAGCAGGAGAAGGACAACCAATAGTGACTGTCATAGAGGAAGAAGAGATGGAGAAAATATCAGAGGCTACCCAAGTAAAGGAAAAGGATCATTCGGAAGAATGGCTCGAAAGTTTCATCCAGGAAGCTGAAAAGGAGATAGTTGTAGCACTGATGTTGATAGAAAAAGAAGAACATGGATATAAGATACTCACTCCATGGGAGAAGGAGTTGGAGATGCTGGAGGATTGGTTAAGCCATCCAGAACCAGTAGATGATTGCCATGAGTAGACAGTCATGCAGATGTTGGTAGAGGAGCATTCTTAGGAATCACTTAGAAATTTCAGCCAGGGAGCTGAACAGATGATGATGACTGTAGTGCCGAGGTATGCAGTAGCATAAGAAGGAAAAATCTAGTCTAAGGATCAGTTAGAGGAAGCTGGAGATATGCCAGTAGGAGATTTGATAGTCAAGCTGTTAGAAGAAGAAGCTGAGAAGAGGCTCAGTGATGAAACTACAGAAGAGGAGTCTGTAGAAGAGTGTCTAGCTAGTGCCACAGAGGAAAAATATGGAATGGGGGATCATGATGATCTACCCAGTGATAAGAAGAAAGTGCAGCTAAGGAGACTGCATAAAGGGAGCCAGTCATTGAAATAGTTGGACAAGATGATTGAGGAGATCAGAAAGTTGGTGATCAGATCAACAAAAGAGGTCAGCAAAGGGAAGCTGAGCAAAGAAGAACCTGCCATCGCAGCAGGGAAGATGCAGCAGCAGCAACGAAGCAGAGGAGCAGATGGATAGCTCCAGAGAACTATCTAGGATATGTAACACCTTGTTTCCCCCAATTTGTAATTAATCATCAAATAGGAATTTCCATGCTAATGCATGAGGAAAATGTAAATGTACTATTGTTTGAGTTTCCAATAACTAACTATGGGGGTGAAGCCTTGAAACTACTGGCCATGATATCACTAGAGGAAGAATGTGAAAACTATACAAGAGGGTTCATATATCAAATAACCCCAAATATCCCTTGATAAGGATGACCACCTCCTTCAAATTCCAAAGTAAGAAAATCAGTTAATGCAGAAAGGACCGGTGGTTGAATTACCAACCACCCCCATGAATGGAAACATGGGGTGTCAACCCGAAGTATTGCAAGGACCTACAGACCTGATATTCCTTCTGACAGAAGGAACAGGATAGGTCGGAAATCCTTCCAAGGAAAAAGGGGGGCACACATAGGAGAGGAGTGTAATATTGCAAGGGAGATGTGAAGATCTCTCCAGCGAAACACGATCTGAAATCCGTGAGCTTGAAGCTAAGGAGCATCTGAGAAACCTCGCCGAGTCCATAACCGAGTGAGAACTGTCCAAGTTGTAGAACACAGGACTTAAATAGAAGCTAAAACAGAGAGAGAAAACCCTCCAAAACTATGAGAATTCCTTGGTGATATCATGGCTTGGCACGGGTGTGGCCAGAGTGCTAAGAATCAATGCCTCTGTGCCTATGGTCGGGTGGAAGGACGATGATCCGGATTATTTTCGGCACAAAATGAGATCGGAGATATAATAAAGAAATGCACAGAGATATCAAAGATATTCAATAATATAAAATAAATGTATCATAGATGCAACCATAAACACAGATATACAACAATACACAATTTCTATTAGTGAAATAAATGTACAGAGACTGTAAAAATACAAAGTGAAAGACTCGCTAGAATGGTGGCAACTTATCTCTGAGAAGAGATGTGACGACTACTCACATTCACAAGAAGATGACTACAATGAGGCTCTCAAGGCCTTTTTACAATAAAAAAGAATGAAAAAATTCCTGGGCATCCAAAACCCTAACCCTAGGAGATGAAGCGCCAAAAGTCATGTGGGCCCCATTTGGGTAAGTGAGTGCATCAACTTCCCGGGGTCGTAACTTTTGTATACGATCTCCATTTTAGGCGTGTGATAGCATGTTGGAAAGGTATCATCGAGGAGATTCATTTTGGGGCCTCAATTATTCCTTCATCCATCATTGAGAACCTTGATCTCGAAAAACCTTCATTTGGACCCTCAAAATGGCCCCAGAAGTTAAAACCTGCTAAAAATAGTAAAT
>JZKD02S1755102.1:92292-114808 GCA_000966675.3 Picea glauca
TCTGGAATCGGGGGCGCAGCTTTTCGATGGCCGAGATCTTAGCGCCTGGATCAACGACACTCACGCGACCCCATCATTCCCAACTGCCCTGTGTTTAGCCTGCATGGGCTCTTCTCCCGTCATGTCGCCTTCCATAACTGCCTTTCTCCTGCTGTCGTGTGTCATCTAGCCACATCCCCTCTTTGGTTCATGTGGTCCTCCTCCCTTCTCATCATCCACTCGTCGCTTTCCATGTGTCCCGCTCCTTTCCACGTCATCCTCTCACCAAAAAGTAAGTCCATTATCCCTCATCTTCCCCCCTTTTTTCGCCTATTGTCTTCCGCTAGGTGCCCTCCTCTGTTGCCCCCCTAACACCTCACCACCACCCCTGTCATGCACCCCATATTTCACCCTGGCCTCCATGCTCATTCGCCAAGCTAGTCATTTATTTCAGGTGGCAGCACAAGAAGCCCTCCATGTCCCAAAGGTGCCAAGTGGGATGGGCCATCCTTAATCCTGATGAAGCAGTTATTGAAGCGGTTGGTGGTGGTTAGACATCGCCTCCACCATAATGGGAAAACACGGCCATGAATTAAAGGCACGTCGATTCGCTGTTGGAACTGTCAAAGAGTTAGATTGCATCTAACATAAGTTGCATGATCTCTCAGAGTTTGACTGTCAGAAAGCCATGCAGACGCAAAGCCTTCAATGCAGTGTCTTGATTTTGTTGCGGTTGTTGTTCTGAGTATATGAAGGCATTTTTGCCATTTTTGTATCTATCGATGGTAGAGCTAAGCTCTCGACTATAATGTTTCAGAAAACATTCTAGTTTTCTGGGTTATGTATCTGTGTTTGATATTTCTTGTTTTATGACACACAGTTCTCCTTTTCCATCTATGTTTTCATCTGATATTAGAGAGTTCATGATCGAATGATTCGTATGGATTGTTGCAGTGATGTTATGATAAAGGATTTCTTGTGGCATTATTGTATTCTCTGATCTTTAGTGTTTGAATGTAAGAGGATCTTGCATTTGAATTCTTTCTCCTTCAGTCTGTTACAAACTGGATGTTTATGATAGACTTTCACACCTTTCTCATGCAAGTCTTCCCCCTACTCACCCTTATTACAGCTCACTGTTTGAAGTTTATCTAAGACCTCACTCACCTGTGCATGCCTGGCCTAGTTTCTGAGTTGAGACAACTGTTCTGAGTTTGATTCCATTTGATCATCCCTTTTAAACAGATCATGACATTAAACTGATGGGTGTCAGGCTCTGCTCCTGCAAGCAATCCAGGAGTGACTTCTGACGCTAACATTTCTGGCGTCGTTACCGAGGATGAAGTTGAACATTTTCCCTGGATTTGAACGAAAAAGATAAACTGATTCTGAAGGTGCATCAGATATCAGAACTTGAAGATTTCTACTGTGCACCTGGCGACTCCATTGTGACGACTCCACTGGGGAGAAACTGCTCTATCAACTATGGCTTCGAGAGGCAGGCATACGAGGTCTAACCCATGCTTTCCTTTAGCTACACCAGAAGCTGACGTGGAAGCGGTGCACAGAAAGGGAAAGATCTCCACAAAAGAAGTTTCCATCGCCGAAATAGGTAATACGCCCTCCCCTTCTGTGAGAATTCCATTTTTTTATTCTCATCTTCCTAGTCGTCCTTCCTCCGAGGTTTCCCATTTTCTGAATTTCGGGAGTGTTCCTGCTGAGTTTTCTCCTCCTGGTCTGGTATAAGAAAGAGAGATCCTTGTCACTCCCCCCTCCTTGAAGGTCTTGCCTCATCACATACCTCAAGCTTCTGAAGGCTTCACCACCCCTCCTTTTATTGCTACTGCTACACAGAGAGAAGCATCTGCACACTCAGTTCCCTTGGCTCTCTCTCTGTTTCCTCCGTTGTCTCCTCCAAGAGCCTCCTTTCCGACGTCTCCCGTCCATACTTCTTCTCCTCCAAGTTCTCCTTTACCTAATATCCCTATGGCTGGTGTTAATCCCCATCTAAATAGAATGGATGCCATAGTTGATGCCATATATGCCCCTTTGATCCTACCCCATCCTTTGAATCCCCTCCCTACTGTAGACTATTTGAAATACATGCCCAAGTTCATTGGGGAGGGAGACATAACTGCTGAAGAGCACCTAGATGATTTTTATAGTTATGCAGACAACTTGAATATTGAGAGCGAAGATGTCTAGATGAGAGTCTTTTTCCAGAGCCTAGATGGAGAGGTGAGGAAATGGTTCATAGGACTAGATCTATTGATGGCATTGAAGCCTTGGATAACGTTTTCCTCAGGCAGTGGGGAGAAAGAAAAGATTTCATGTATCACATGACAGAGTTTGGGTCTCTGAGGAAAATGGAAGGAGAGTCCATCTTAGACTTCTCTAAAAGATTTAATAAGATGTACAACAACATCCTTGCAGAGATAAAACTCTCAGAATCCTCCACCCAAATCTCATATGCTGGTGCATTTGATCCTGATTTCTGCCTGCTATTGAGAGAAAGAAGAGCTACCTCTTTAGCTCAAATGCAAGATGCTATCATAAAAGTGGAATCCAACATATTGGCAGCTGACAGACTAAGGAACAAAGTAGATGCAGACAGAAGAAAGGGAATATTTGAAGCCTCAACTTACAGCCCATCATTGCCCCACCATCAAGTGAATGAACTAGCAGAGATAATGAAGTTACTGACTGAGGAGGTGGAGGGATTGAAGGTGGAAAGGAAACAAGCATATAAGGGCCCTCAGAATACCGAAAATAAAGGAGGTTTCAGAAGGCCAAATAATATCGCTCCTCCAACTATGCACAGAGAAAGGGGAAGAGACAGAGAAGACCAGAGAATTCAGGCCCCTTTTCAGAACCATCTAGTTGCCCATGAGGAGGAAAGAGAAGCAGATGAGATGGATCCTAAAATTCACTGCCTAGAAGTCACTCCTCCTTTCCCTCATCTCACTCAGACTACTTATGAAGAGTCTCTCATGGATGGTCAGCTAAATGAATTGAGCAAGGGAGACAAAGCTAGCAATGGTCGAGGCAGGTACAACCTGAGATTTGACAAAAGGGCAACAACACCTGATGTTCCTGAGCAATCCACTAGAACAGAGAAACCTACTAATGAATTAGCAGACGCTCACAGAGGTAAGAAGGCCCAAACTCTCTCTCCCATTTTCCATAATCATGTTCCTGAAATTAGAGAAATCCCAAAGCCTATGTCTTCTTTCAATTTTGAACATGAGATTCAAAAGATCAGAATCCCTGTGCCGCTCACTGAGTTAATTAAACATGGGGAATTCAAAAAGCGCTTCTCTGAGCTGTTGAAATCTGAAGCCTCATACCCTATCACAAACTCCATAAACCTCCAAGATGAAAGGCCTGTAGTTGTCCTAGGTCCCATGGTAGAAGACAAAGATGACTCATCCCCTCCCTTCTACACATCCCTGAACATACATGACAAAGTGCTGCATAATTGCCTTATGGATTCAGGGGCCTCTCACAACCTCATGACCAAAACTATCATGGAAGAGTTGGGAATAGAAGTCACCCGAGCCTATCATGACCTCTATTCTTTTGAATCCAGGAGGGTCCAGTGTTTGGGAGTCATCAAGGACCTGGTAGTTTCCCTGTTTCAGCTACCCATGAAAAGTATGGTCATGGATATCATGGTAGCTAAAGTCCCCCCTAAGTTTGGCATGCTGTTGTCAAGATCCTAGATAAAGAGACTGGGGGGAACCTTGCAAATGGATCTCACATATGCCACCATTCCATTGTTTGGAGGGGAACATAGGAAACTGTACAGAGAAGCCCAACTGGCCTACATAATCAGTGATGAAGCCAACCCTACCAATCATCCCATCTATGCCTTGGACACTGATTTAGGCTCCAGTTTACTACAGCTCACCCATACCCCTGAGTCTCCTTTACAGATCAGAAAGTATCCCATTCTTAATCAGGAGACACCCCCTCCAACCACCTCTGTTTGGAAGATGTTCTTTGATGGAGCTTCCTCCAGTATGGGTGCAGGTGCCGAAGTGATATTCATATCACCCTGTCGAGAGACCATATCTCTGTCACACAAGCTGGAATTTGAAATCACCAATAATGTGGCAGAGTATGAAGCTCTGGTTCTAGGATTAAGAGCTACCAAGGAAATGGGAATTAATGAGATGGTTGTGTTTGGGGATGCAGAGTTGATCGTTCAGTAGGTCAAAAATGTTTATCAGGCCAGGAACGCTCAGCTCAGGAATTACAGAAATGAGGTATGGGACCTGGTTGATAATTTCTTCCTGGCCTTTAATATTGCTTACATTCCAAGGGAGGAAAATGCTTCAGCCAACTCTTTAGCTTTTACAGCTAGTGTGCTCAAATTTCCCACACTGCCCAATGCTGGGTCTGATGTGGAAATAAAGTACAGACCTTCTATACTAGACAATGTCAAATACTGGAAGGTGTTTAAAGATGATCAAGAAATTGAGAAATTCCTCCAGTCCATTGATGACTTTTCCACAATGCACATAGATGAGAATCCTAACGAGGAAGGTGACCGTCACCCTAAGGAATTTGTGAATAAAATTGTTGATCACCAGATCATTCAGCTACCAAGCAATCACATCCCTAAAGGACTAATCCCATTAGAAAGATTGTTCGATGGGAATGATGTGGCAGTGAAGGGTAAAGTTTCAGGTGATAATGATGACACGACTGAATGCAACATAGGCACACCTGAGGAGCCTAAATTGGTCAAGATGTCAAGGAGTCTGACTGAGGAGCAGAGAGTCGAATATACTAAGTTGCTGGAGGATTTTGCTGATGTGTTTGCATGGACCAACGAAGACCTCAAAACATATGACACATCAATCATCGAGCACAAAATCCCACTAAAAGAGGAGGCTAAGCCATTCAGGCAGAAGCTGAGACAAATAAATCCCATGTTGCTACCTATCATGGAGAAAGAGGTAAAGAAGCTGTTGGATGCCCAGATCATTGTCCCGTTGATATATTCTGAATGGGTAGCCAATTTCATCCCGGTGAGAAAGAAAAGTGGGGAAATCAGACTCTGCGTTGATTTCAGGAACCTGAATAGAAGTTCTAGAAAATACAATTATCCCCTGCCCAACATGGAGCACATACTACAGAAGGTCACTAATGCATCCAGGATATCCATGATTGATGTATTCTTTGGATACAATCAGATATCAGTCATGCTTGAGGATAGAGAAAAAACAACCTTCACCACTCCTTGGGGCACATTCATGTATGCCAAAATGCCTTTCGAACTGATGAATGGAGGAGCAACATTTCAGTGGGCCATGGACATAGCCTTCATCAGGGAGAAGGACTAGTTTGTGGTGATATATTTGGATGACATCACAATATTCTCCAAGACTGATAAAGAGCACTGCTACCACTTGAAGAGAGTTTTCCTGAAGTGTCGGAGGTATGGACTATCCTTAAAACCCAAGAAATCATTGTTTTCTATGCAGGAGGGGAAGTTGTTAGGTAACATAGCATCAGCATAAGGAGTAAGGATTGACCTGAGTAGGGTGGAAGCGATCCAAGCCCTGTCACTTCCCAAGTCTACGAAGGAAGTTCAGGCATTTTTGGGGAAGATTAAATTTTTGAGGAGATTTGTCTCGAACTTTGCCGAGCTGGTGAAACACATTACAACCATGCTCAGGAAAGGCAATGAGGTGAAATGGACCACTGAACCCAGGGAGTCCTTTGCCCAAATAAAGAAATCATTGACCGAGGCACCTATGCTAATCAGTCCCGACTATTCTAAAGATTTCATGATTTTCTCATTTGCTTTTGATGACTCAGTAGCAGAAGTCTTGTTGCATAGAAATGATCAAGGGCAAGAGCAACCTATTTCTTTCTACAACAAGGCGTTGAGATATGCTGAACTCAGGTATGAGATCATGGAGAAGCAGGCCTATGCATTGGTGAAAGCTCTCAAAGCTTTCAAGATCTATGTTTTGCACTCAAATATCACTGCATATGTCCCTTCAACCTCTGTGAAGGACATTCTTATACAGCCTGAAATAGACGGAACAAGGGGAAAATGGATCGCCAAGATCCTGGAATTTGACCTAGAGATTAAGCCCACCAAGTTGATAAAGGGGCAGGGTTTGGCCAAGCTGTTGGCTGAATCCAATTGCAAGACTTTGGGGATTAACCTCATCAACGAGCAAGCTGAGTCATCCGGCAGAAATCCTCAGATCATCATACCCCTAGTATCATGTCCCTGGTACAAGGATATCTTGTATTTTCTACAAGAATTAAAGCCCCCTGATGGATTAGGAAAGAGTAGGGCCAGAGCTCTGAAGCTCAAAGTGGTCAGGTATTATCTCATTGACCGAGATTTGTATTGGAGAGACCCTCTGAAGATACTGCTAAGATGTCTGGACCCACTGCAAGCCCAGAAGGTGATGTTCGATTTCCATAGTAGTCTCTGTGGGGGTCATCATTTTTGGAAGAACACAACCCACAAAATCCTCCGGGCTAGGTATTAATGGCCTACCTTGTTTACTGATGTTTGTAGGGAAGTCAGGGCTTGCATCAAATGCTATAAGTTCTCATGTAAGCAGCAACTCAAATATCTTCCATTAAAGCCTGTAGTAGTTTCAGCACCCTTTCAGCAGTGGGGATTGGATTTCATCGGAAAGATTCATCCTCCCTCAAGTGGCCAGCACAGATGGATCCTCACTGCGACTGATTATTTCACCAAGTGGATAGAGGTTGTCCCCACCAGGAGCACTTCTCACAAAGTAATCATTAACCTCTTGGAGGACATCATAGCCATATTTGGTTGCCCAAGTAGGATTATCACTGACAATGCCACCCCCTTCAAGTCTGAGCCTCTGGTTAAGTTCTGTGAACAATTTGGGATTTCACTGGTTCAATCCACTCCATACTATCCTCAAGGAAATGGACTGGTAGAGTCCTCCAATAAAATCCTAATCAAGCTCATCAAAAAGCTACTAGAGGACAATCAGAGGGCCTGGGACTCAAAGCTCAAATTTTCCCTTTGGGCTGATCGAGTAACAACAAATAAATTCCTGGGTCTCTCACCTTTCCAACTTGTTTACGGAATAGAGGTCATTTTCCCCACTCAACTCGCCTTACCTGTGGTGAGTTTCCTTCAAGATTTAGAAGTAGAACCCAACCATGTGGTCAGGAGGATTCATCAAATGGTGGAAGTGCAGCAGATCAGAGAACATGTCATAGATAGAGCTTGCAATCATCAACAGAAGATCAAACAGGCTTTTCACAGGAAGAACAAAAAGAAGGAATTCAAGCAAGGTGACCTGGTACTCAAGTGGGATGCACCCAGGTAGGACAAGGGAAAACACAGTAAATTTGATGCCCTCTGGTTGGGGCCTTTCAATATCCTTGAAGTCTTTGCAAATAACACATACAAGTTGTAGGATCTAGAAGGCAAAGAAGTTTTTAGTGGTCCAGTAAATGGGCATTTCCTGAAAAAATGTTTTCTGTGAGCTGCAGTCGGCTCTTTTGTTCTGTAAATATTGTTTTTGTTTTGTTTTCAGTTTAATAAATGACTCCATAGCCCAACAATAAAGGCACTGGATCTATAGAAGAAGTTCTTAAAGCATCACAGGGACGACTCTATCCCCCATGGAGACAAATGTTAACGATATTTCTTGTAACGGGGTTAGAATGAAAAAGAATGGGTTAAAACCCACTTGTCCTAAGTTTCGAACACAAATGTGCCTGTGGTAAGCGGCAAGAAAGTCCAAGCGGCAGCGATTCATGCGCCTAGATCAACGGTGCGTATTGGATTCTGGACCCCCCCCCCACCTTTCTACCTTTAAGCAGAGGGGGGGGGGTCCGGAATTGGGGACGCATCTCTTCAACGGTCCAGATCAGCGTGCCCAGATCAATGGCAATGAAGGCAATTCCGTACCCCCCCTGCCTTTCTACCTTTAAGCGGAGGGGGTGGGGGGGGTCCGGAATCGGGGGCACAGCTTTTCGATGGCCGAGATCTTAGCGCCTGGATCAACGGTGCTCGCACGACCCCATCATTCCCAGCTACCCTGTGTTTAGCCTACGTGGGCCCTTCTCCCATCATGTCGCCTTCCAGAACCGCTTTTATCCTACTGTCGTGTGTCATCCAGCCACCTCCCCTCTTTGGTCTGTGTGGTCCTCCTCCCTTCTCACATCCACTCATCGCTTGCCATGTGTCCCGCTCCTTTCCACGTCAGCCTCTCGCAAAAAAGTAAGTCCATTATCCCTCGTCTTCCCCCCTTTTTTCACCTATTGTCTTCCACTAGGTGCCCTCCTCTGTCACCCCCCTAACACCTCGCCACCACCCTTGTCATGCGCCCCATCTTTCACGTTGGCCTCCACGCTCATTCGCCAAGCCAGTTAGTTATTTCAGGTGGAAGCGCAAGAGGCCCTCCACGTCCCAAAGGTGCCAAGTGGGTTGGGACATCC
The DNA here is from genome assembly GCA_000966675.3 of Picea glauca. Taxonomy (NCBI): domain Eukaryota; kingdom Viridiplantae; phylum Streptophyta; class Pinopsida; order Pinales; family Pinaceae; genus Picea; species Picea glauca. Next base: position 100,735 of record JZKD02S1755102.1, read on the forward strand.
TCAATCCCGATGAAGAAGTTATTGAAGCGGTTGGTGGTGGTTAGACATCGCCTCCGCCATAATGGGAAAACACGGCCATGAATTAAAGGCATGTTGATTCATCATTGGAACTGTCAAAGAGTTAGATTGCGTCTGGCATAAGCTGCACGATCTCTCAGAGGTTGACTGTCAGAAAGCCATGCAGATGCAAAGCCTTCAATGCAGTGTCTTGATTTTGCTGTGGTTGTTATTCTGAGTATATGAAGGCGTTTTAGCCATTTTTGTATCTATCGATGGTAGAGCTAATCTCCCGACTGTAATGTTTCAGCAAACATTCTAGTTTTCTGGGTTATGTATCTGTGTTTGAGATTTCTTGTTTTATGACAAATAGTTCTCCTTTTCCATATATGTTTTCGTCTGATATCAGAGAGTTCATGATCGAATGATTCGCGTGGATTGTTGCAGTGATGTTATGATAAAGGATTTGTTGTGGCATTATTGTATTCTCTAATCTTTAGTGTTTGAATGTAAGAGGATCTTGCATTTGAATGCTTTCTCCTTCAGTCTGTTACAAACCGGATGTTTATGATAGACTTTCGCACCTTTCTCATGTAATTCTTCCCCCTACTCACCCTTATTACAGCTCACTATTTGAAGTTTATCTAAGACCTCACTCAACCATGCATGCCTGGCCTAGTTTTTGAGTTGAGACGACTGTTTTGAGTTTGCTTCCATTTGATCATCCCTTTTAAACAGATCATGACATTAAACTGATGGGTGTTAGGCTCTGCTCCTGCAAGCAATCCAGGAGTGACTTCTGACGCTAACAATATGTATATAGGCTTCAGAGTTTCATCTCTTGAGAAACCTAGGTGCGAGACTTCCTGTCTTCGCATATCGCGAAATCCCGATTTACAAAACCTCGAAATGATTTTAATGATGTATACAGGATTTAGAGTTTTGGCTCTTGGGAAACCCAGGTGCGAGACTTCCTGTCTTCATATATTGAAAAATCTCGGTATGCGAAACCTCAAAATGTAGAGTGCCAAGATTTAATCTGAGTCATTGATAAATTTGATGAGCTGTTAGATCCTTTTCGGCTTTCAACACTTCGAAAGACAGAGAGCAGGGGAACACTTGCATCGCAATTCCCCGAATCATGAAAGTCGGAAGAACCTCTCTGTTAAGGCATGTGGTCATAGCCAAAGATCACATGGGGAAGGATAAGGGAAGGGAGGGTCTACACCAGGCCCCATAGGACTTCAGGGAATTTTTCCTCGAAGAAAAGAAGAAAAACCCAAAAAATCTCAGTTCTCGTAGTGGGTGTGTTACAGGATCTAGGTGGATTTCAACGACGATGATGGGAAGCTCATGAGCATGAGCTCATGAATTTTTCATAGCAGAGGAGTATTATGTAGTATCATCGCTCCAAGCCAGCCACATGCCAGTCAACGAGCACATCAAAGCACACATTCAATGGAGAGGAGAGGCGCAACCCTCTCACTTTCAAATTTTGAATTTGAATTTATTGTATTAAATGAATGTAGGGATGAAGAGATAAAGCCGTGCCTTTGATTAGGTTGTATTTAGTGTCTCCTTAATGGATGATAGGTAGAAAGGGATCTAACTCCGACTCGGATTAGATGGCCCATTCAATGTAATTGAATGTAATTAATGAGAGTTGGTGAGATGGAGGGAAGAGCTCAAAGAGGCCCCTCATGTAAAAGATTTGGGATATTATTTTTGGAAAAGAGAAAGTAGAGTCTGTAGAGTCGAGAGATAGTCAAAGAGGGAAGGTAGAAAAGAAGCCGAGACTCTGTTGCAATCTGATCTCAAACACATTGTAATCAGACATTTCATATTAATAGAAAGAGCAGTTTTTCTTGCATGAGATTCTTTGTGTGTTTATGTGTTTATGGATGAATGTCTTTATGTGTTATGATATTCTATATATGTATGTTAGTTTGCATTTGTAGGTTACAGACATGAGTCATTGTCTGTTGGGTTCTTTGATTTCAGGTCTGGTTCTTTGTGTCTTCATGCAAGAGATTTCATGATAGAACACTGTGGGTTCTGTAAGCCAGTGCATAGAGTGCACTTCTAAATTCTACGAAATTTGGACAGAGAAGTGCCAGGAGGGAACACCATAGGAAGTCTTATACCCAGGGAGAAGACTCAATATTTTTGAACACCTTAGAGGTAAGACTATGAAAAGGAAGGCACAGAGAAAACATAATCATTGAGGATTCTATGGAAACTCTACCAAGAGGGCATTGAGAACGTGCATAGAGGGCATAGGAGGAACTCTATTTTGAGTTAGATAAGTAGATAGAATCACTAAGGATTATGGAGAGCTCTACCAGGAGGGCATCGAGTTGGTGCAAGTGTGCACATAAGGAGCTCTTTCAAGTTCTGAGATAGGAGAAGTGTCATAGGAAGACCTTCACAGGGTTACTGAACACCCTGCAGGTTCAGCAAGGGGTGCTTGAGTAGGAAGTTGCCAGAGGGAACTTACATCCCTTCAAGGAGAGAAAGGGACTGAGACACTTTGAGGTCAGAGGCATAGATAAGCTCAGAAGAGATAGCACTATTTCATGCAAAGGTCTTGCAAGAGGTTGCAGAGTTCAAAGGAACCCTTTGAGGGTTCAGAGAAAGAAATCTTAGGAGGAATAGTGCCTTTGAGAACAGAGGAATAGTTGAAAGGAGTGTAGAAGTCAAGAAAACTGTCAAGGTTTCATAGTCAATAAATCCTAGGAGGGAAAACATTCTTAGAACACAGGCATGAGCCAAGGATACAGGATTCACAATAGAGACAAAGGATGAGGCCTTTTGGAGCAAGAAATTTTCTAAGGGAGGAAGAGAGAAGTGCGAGCTCAGGAGAGAACAATTATCGTTGATTTGGGAACTGGGGAAGAGATCTATATTGTTGAGTTCATGTCTAGGTAGTAGGAGGAGAGAGTGTAGGAGAAAAGATCTAGGTCGTCAGATCTAGCGCAGGGGATCGATAGCCATCGAATCTAGGAGAAGGTGCACGAGGTTTAATCCTCGTATATGCAAAGGAGAGGACTCATGAAAGTCCCAAAAATATTAGGACCATCCATTGTTGAGAGGACGCATGGCAGAGATCTGGAAGCCATCGGGGTTTCGGCCACCCGGAATTTGAGGAGGAAGAGTCGTGAGACAAAAATTCCTGACTCATGAAATCTTGAAAGCATCGTGACCGTCCACAGGAGGACACATGATGAGCGGTCAAGGTTTCAGGGAAAACCCCAAAAGGATGTGGGTTGTTGATATAGTTGGATCATAGCCATTGGTCCAAGAGGGACAAGGGTCATTGATCTGTCAACAAAGATATTTCGGCATTTCAGTATTTTAGCTACCAAGGGATACAAAGGGTAAGAGTCGAGACTCTTGACTCACGAAATCTCGAAAGGATCTGAAGTCGTCGGATCAGGGGAGGCTCACAACAGTTGATATCCCTTTGGAGTAGAACTTCGGAGGTTTCAGAGTTTCAGGTTTTCATCATTTCAGTGATCTTGAATACAAGGAGCCGAGGAACTTTGCATTGAAAACCCCAAAGTTGCGAAACGTGACGTATCTTGGAGTAGGGTTGTGGTCACAGATTTCGGCATTTTTTCATTTTGGGATTCGACATTTTGAAAATCCTAAGGACAAGGAGTGAGGGTAATTTGTGTCAAAAACCTCGAAGTTGTGAAACACGACGTGACTTTGGAGTAGGGTTGTGGTCATGGAGAAAGTGGTCACATGGACCGAGATGTGGGCTGGGGCTAATCGTTGTTGAGCCCATTTCGGTATTTCAACATTTTGGCATTTCAGGGATTAAGGAGTCAAAGACTCAACATCAAGATTTGTGAAGTCACGAAATGAGAAAGGCATCTCTTGGCTTGGCCGAAGGTTCAAGACTCATGCTTGGTGGATTGCTTGTGTCGGTGGATTTTTCATGAAGGACCTGTGGATTAGATTTGTGGGGTTCCAATGAGGGCCCAAAAGAACTATTTCATTTCTGTGGATTTGAGGAAGATCGATCCTGTGTGGATCTTGGCCCGAGGGTCAGGGGTATGCATCAGTATGGAAGACCAAAATCCATTAAAGACACATAATCTTACAGAAACTCAAAAAACAGTGAATAAACTGATTCAAATAACCAATAAATAAATATTCCCAAAGACCCTAGAGGCATCCCCAATACATTCGCCAATTCTTCTATAGCTAGAACACCCCTCTATGGACTACACCAGGGTTCTAAAATGTAGGAAGAGATAATCATATAAAGTTTCCTACTTTTTATCAACTATATTGGCATTACCCCACAATCATACATAAAAGACAAGATATATGGATTTGGTAGGCATACCTTAAACTATGAGTCTGGTGTCAATCCCTTTACGCTTAGTTGCGTCCTGACTGCAAGTCACCTCCCAAGGCTGACCTACATTCACCAAAGGACAAACAAGAAACTACAAACATGAATTCTACATATGGATTAGTGGGTTATACATCATAAAAAATAAATGTAAACAAATCATATAAGTTTAAGACGTCATTTGGCAAGACAAAAAAATTACTTCTTTATATTAATCTCACAAAAGTCACTTACAATATGCGACCGACATTTCTCCTTGAACTCGTTCTTGGGATCCTCTTCATAGTGCACCAATTGCTTCCACATCTTCTTCTCCTCTTAAGTTCTCTCTTAGGGAAAAGGTAAAGGGATTTTCAATTGGGGAAAAGGGGGTTTGATAAAATGGGAAGAGTTTCTTTTCTCTCGTGCTTCCCCTTTTATATGGGACCCCAACCCATTTTTTTATAGGATAAAAGGGATAGTAACGGTTGTGGTTGTTAGCACAAGATTGGTTAAAGTTCCAAGTGTCAAGAACAACAATTTACAACACTCTTACAAGGTTCAAAGCATCAAAATCACCCATGGATTTACGCTACTGAATTTCACGCAGACACACAGGCGAGCGCTACCTAAATTCACTACCTAAATTCTGGCAGAAAATGAATTGTTCAGAGTTATTTTACCAGTTTTGAGTCACTAACTTGAAACTTGAATTATGAACAATTGAGAATGTATTTTTGAAAACTGGAGGAGGTTTTTGTTCAAAACATTCTAAATAACAAAAACCTCTCTCATTGTTTCAAAATGTGGTATGTTTTGAGAGATATTAGACATATAAGTGGTGTTACCAATTGATTTACAGCGGCACTACCTAATTTCCTATAGTGGTCACGGTTTTGATATTCACCTTGTTGGGAGGTTGGCACCTATCAAGGAGGATTCAAATGGTTTCTAGAGGATCATTTAGATGTCAAGGGATACTTTCAAATAATATTTATATCCATCAAAGGCCTCATGCATGAGGTGGAAACAAATTATTAATGACTTCCAACAAATTCCTGAAAATTAGCAGTTTGTTGGATTTTTGTCTCTTTGATTGTTTCCACCTATCTCTAAGGCTTAGAATCCACTGGAGGAGATGGGATTATACCTCATAAGGTTATTTATATTCTATTTTATATTTAAGGAAGGATATATTTTTAATATACGGGGTTGGATTCATGATCCAAGAGAGGAGAGAGCTAGAGGAACAATTTATTTGTTCAATTGTAATCCTGAGGGCCTGTTGTAATTAGCATTTATGCCATTAGAGATTCATGAGAGTTTATCATCAGACATTGTGTTCTTTGTTATGTTTTTATATTTTTATCTTTCTTGAGTAATATTTACAGATTTTGAATATCAAAAGCTACCTTTGGTTAATGAATTCATGAGCTGCAAAGGATTTGTTGTGATCACTTGTTAATCACAGATTATTGTTCAAGCACCCTTTAATATATATTACAAAAAGGATCTTTTTTATGTGGATATTCTTCTCTTTGTTTACCTTCTATTCTTATATCCATCTTTTCATAAGACTTTTGTCTAGTAGGCATCTTGATTGCCTTTTTTCTATAGGATGATATGACTCCATGCCCAATGAAATGTATTTGTAGTAGTCTAATGCCCTCCCTTTTACTCTTCTCTGGTTGATCCACCTATTCAAACTATTTTAATCCATTTATATTTCTATGCTACCAAGATTACTCTCATTTGCAGTCTAGGAGTTACTCTTGGAGTGATAACATAATTGGCGCCATTGTCGAGGATGAATTTGAGTAGATTGAAAATATCCCTGGGAAGAATGACATTGCACAACTCTAGCTTTAGATGGTGACTAAAGTTGGACACCTTCAAGACTACACATTCACCATGGCGACTCCATTGTTTAGAGTCTGTTGGTGAATCCACTGGAATGAGACCAATTAAATGGCTATGAAGGTTATCCTAGATAGGAGGTTTTCCCCACTCAATTTATCATCCATAAATGATTATCCACATCATGTGCCTCTTATTGATGAATGGCAAGATTTGCTGCCTAGATTTTATGAAGGTAAGTATGACAGCCCTGTTGAGCATGTTCATGAATTTCATAATTTGATGTAGCAGATTGACATCCATCATGAAGATATTTTGATGAAAATGTTCATGTATTCATTGCATGGGGATGCACGTAAATGGTATTTCTCGTTACCCCCTTCCAACATTTCATCCTTGAAGGATTTCCACAAAGTATTCAATGAAAACTGCAAAATGTTTTATCCCTCTGAAAGTATTTGTCATAATTGTTGTAAGGGATATGTAGAATCTGCTCAAGATCTGTTAGATTACTCTTCCGAATATAAAAATGAAAATGATTTTATTCACTGTCCAAATGAAATCATAAAGAATACTCCTATATTTAGAGAGGTAAACATTCATAACTTTGTTTTAGATGAAAATCATGTGTATGAACAACTAGAAGCAACAATTATTGTTGTTCCTGAAATGGATATTTTTAACAATTATATTCTTGATGAAATTATTGTTTTAGAGGTTTATCATAGGTATGAAGGGAAACCTGTTTTTTATGAATATTCTAGTGATGATGAACATCAAGCCTATCCTATATTTGATCACTATGAAGACATGGAGTATGATGCAAAGTTTGGCCTTGTCACATAAGACATAACCCACAAATTTGACCAGGAGAAGTCCTTAGTTGAGGCACATGAAGAGATCATTTATACACAGCCAGAAGTAAATCAAAAATCATCATTTGATCAACTTCCACCTACGTCAATCCTTCTTACACTTGTACCGACAATTTACAGTAAGAAACTTGAAGGGGAAAAATAAAAATGCTATCAGTCCCATGTGTTTTGTCACCACTTTCATGACCCTGTAAGGGTGTATATGAAGTTGTATTTCTCAAATGTTTTGAAACCTGTAAAATTTATTGTGTCAGTAACAGTCAGAGGAGATATAGGAAATGTTTTCAAACCATTGTCATATTCCTCTTGTCTGCTCTCAGTCATTGGCATTATAAAGAATCATGTTAGCAAGTTTCTTGAATGGATTTGGTGGAATTTTTCCTTCACCTAGCTCATTGTAAAAGTCGGTTAGATTAGGTTTTGTACATAAATAAGCTCCATCAAGAGCAGGTGTGTTTGATTTTTGTTTGAAAGTAGAGTAGTATAAGTTTTCAGTAGGTTTTCTTTAGCATGATGCAGCAGATCATGAATCCACAAGTCCAAAGAATAAGGCATTGAAACTACAATATTTCTTAGAGCCTCACAGGGAGGACTATATCCCCCATGAAGCCTATGTTAGCACAAGATTGGTTAAGGTGCCAAGTGTCAAGAGAAATCATCGAAAAAACTCTCACAAGGTTCCAAGCATCAAAAACAACCATGGATTTATGCTACTGAATTGCAGGCAGACACACAGGCATGCACTACCTAAATCCTGCCAGAAAATGAATTGTGCAGAGTTATTTTACCAGTTTTGAGTCACTAACTTGAAACATGGATTATGAACAATTGAGAAGGTATTTTTGAAAACTGGAAGAGTTTTTTGTTCATAACATTCGAAATAACAAACGCCTCTCTCATTGTTTTAAAATTTGGTATGGTTTGAGAGATATTAGACATAGAAGTGGCACTACCAACTGTTTTACAATGACGCTACCTAATTTCCTGTAGCAGTCACGGTTTTGATATTCACCTTGTTGGGAGGTTGCCACCTGTCAAGGAGGATTCAAATGGATTCTCAAGGATCAGTTAGATGTCAAGGGACACCTGCACCTAATGTTTAGATCCATAAAATTCCTCATGCATGAGGTGGAAAAAATTTATTAATGACTTCCAACAAATTCCAAAAAATTAATAGTTTGTTGGATTTTTGTCTCTTTGATTGTTGCCACCTATATCCAAGGCTTAGAATCCAATGGAGGAGATGGGATTCGACCTCCTAATTTTATTTGGATTCTATTTTCTATCTAAGGAAGGAGATATATTGAGGATAGGGGGTTAGATTCATGATCCAAGAGAGGAGAGATCTAGAGGAACAATTTATTTGCTCAATTGTAAGCTCGAGGGCTTGTTGTAATTAGCATTTCTGCCATTAGATATTCATGAGAGTTTCTTATAAGAATTTTTTTTCTTTGTTATCATTTTATATTGTCATCTTTCTTGAGTAATATTTACAGATTTTGAAGATAAAAATCTACGTTTGGTTAATGAATTCCTGAGCTACAAAGGATTTGTGGTAATTGCTTGTTAATCACAGACTATTGTTCAAGCACCCTGTAATCTATATTATAGAAAGGATCTATGTTATGTGGATATTATTTTGTTTGTTTACCTTCTATTCTTCTATCCATATTTGTGTAAGCCTTTTGTATCGTAGGAAACTTGATTTCCTTTTATCTGTAGGATGGTATGACTCCATTCCCAATGGAATGTATTTGCAGCAATCTGACGCCCTCCTTTTTACTCTTCTCTAGTTGATTCACCTATTCAAACTATTTTAATCCATTTATATTTCTCTGTTACCAATATTACTCTCATTTGCAGTCTGGGAGTGACTCTTGGAGTGATAACAGGGGTAATTGGCTATGGGCAGTCAAACAATTAAGTAATGGCTCGGAAACTAGTATCCTATGAAATTTTGATTTTTTGCAATATTTTGTGAGTGTACGCGGGATGTAGTGGGTCAAAAGGCGTGTGTACGTGGGTAGTAGTGGTGCAAGGCGCATACACCTTCAAAACAATGATTTGTTTAAGATCTTGTTTAGTGATGGCTTTGAAAAGATAGCAAGTTAGATAGCTTGATGTCAGGTATGCATGTCTGGTGCAATTTAGGGTTATAACAATCACTAACATAATGTCTCAAAAAAGATACATGAAAAACATCGTCCATACACCTCAAATAATCGGTCAAGGCTAGTAGATAGGCCATAGGCTCTTTCTTTTCCACAACCTTGAAAGGTCCCACAAACCTAGGAGAGAGTTTAGATGATGTAGGAGCAACGCTCCAACTCAACAATGCACCAACTAGAGAGCACATCAAAGCATGCACTCAATGAAGGGAGAGGGGTCATCCCTCTCATTTTTGAAAATTCAAAATGTGATTAAATGATTGTAAGGATGGAAGAGTCAAAGCCATGCTTTTGCATGGGTTGTATATAGATTCACCTTTAATGGATGATAGGTTGAAGATCTAGATCTGATTCAGATCTAGGTGGCCATTGAATGTAATTAATGAGAATAGGTAGCTTGGAGGGAAGAGCTCGAGGAGCCCCTCTTTGAAAAATAATTTTGTTTTCCTATTTTCATTAGTAAGAAAAAATGAGAATAGGATAGGGAGAGAGAGCCAAAACTCTATAGCAGTCTGAGCTTTGTACACATTGTAACCAGACATTTATGTTAATGAAGAGATAAATTTTTCCTGCACATGGTTATTTGTGTGTTTCCATGTCTTTTGTGAATGCCGTGTGTGTGTTCATTTATGCTATAGATGTATGTGATAGGTTTCATCTATAGGGATAGCCAGAATTTGTTGTCTCTGAGTTTTATAATTTCGGTCTGGGTTCTTTGTGGTTTCATGCAAGAGGTTGCATGACAGAGTGTTTGTGGCTTCATGTGAGCTAGTGCAAGAGTGCACATCTAAGTTTTTTGTTGAATTCAAACGAGAACGTGCCAGGAGGGTGGACTAGAGGAATCATTAACTCAAGGGAGAAGCCTCAAGGTTGTTGAACACCTTGGACGTAAGACTATGCAGAGGAATCACAAAGAGACATAATTGTTGAAGATTTTGTGAAGGTTTACTAGGAGGGCATTGAGTAAGTGAAAAGAGTGCACAAGATGAACTCTATTTCGAGTTCAGAGATAAGGGGAGTGTCAAGGGGAGAAGACACTTACAGAGTTTCCGAACACTCTATAGGCTCAACAAGGCATTCTTAAAAATAAGTTGCCAGGAGGGCACTTATATCCTTTCAAGGAGAGAAAGGAATAGGGTTGTTGAACACTTTGGAGGAAGATGTGTGCGAGGAGTACACCAGGCCAACACTCAGATGAAGTGTTGATAGAAAACCATCTGAAGGATAGTCAGAGAACAAGGAGTGTGCATAGGAAGAATTTGTTTCAAGTTCGAAAGCTCAGGAGGTTGAGCATAGAAGTGTGCCAAGAGGATCACCAAAAGTCTTCTAAGGAAGTAGAGAGTCGAGCCCCTTGTATATGATTCAATTCGAAAATCTTAGGAGGGATAAAGGAAGTTGAGACCCAAGATCAAAGGGCTCACAGGAAGGATATCAAAGGCCAAGACCTTCAAAGCGTCGAAATATTCCAAGACTGGGGAGAAGCACAAGCTTAGGAGGATGAGCATTGGTATCCATTAGATCAAATACAGAGGAGTGAATCTAGACCATCGGAGCCAACGTCCCGACAATGAAGAATGTGCACGAAAGGATATTAGATTTGAACTATCAGATCTCAGTGCAGAGTACCAACAGTCGTTGGATCTAGAGGAAGGTGCATAGGAGAAGTTATGAAATGATCGGAACCATCCATCGTCAGAGGTGACAAGTGGTAGCAGATCTGGTGTGTTCATGGAATCGAACATTGGGAGATTTTCAAGAAGTAGAGGAGAAAAATCATGAAAGGAGAATTCATGAAATCATTCCAGACCATTAGATCAGGGGTGACATGTGGTAGAGATCCACACACATCAGAGGATTGGGCACTGGGAAAACGAAGGTGGAGACAAGAGTAAATACTTGGGGATATGGGACCCAAAACAATCCTACCTGTCCATCATCGAAGGACACATGGTGAGAGATCAACATTTTGATGACTCTCTATTGGAGAAGGTGAAAGGGCAGAGTTGTTATAACTCACGAATCGTGAAATCGTGATTCAATCACAGTCATTGGATCTTAGAGCATTAGGAGACTCTGATCCTTCGTGGGAGAATTTTGGGGTATTGGGGATCGAAATATCTGTGGTGAGAAGTCTTTCGACTTCATGAATCGTGAAGTCTTAAAATATTTGGGAGATGAGGCCCAGTTCCTAGAGGAAGGTCACATCGTGTGCATAGGAGAGAGGGATAGAGCTTGCTAGTCCCCTAATCAAGTTTCGGGACTTGGAGGAGTCAGGTGTCTTGGAATGAAAAGCCCTAACATCATGAAACGTGACGTGCCTATTGGGTAGGCTTGTGGTCACAGGGTTGTGGTCACGTGGAGGAAGCTCATGCTTGGTGCTGTTCGCACGGGCTGAGTTCTCATTTGGACCTGTGGATTTGTTCATTGAAGGTTCCAATAGAGAAATAAAGAGCCATTTCATCTCATCAAGATATGAAGAATGATCCTTAGACTGCAAAGTCAACAGACCCTATTGAGGCATAGGTAGGGGGTTTGCATGATATGGTGTCAGAGAGGAATTTCGTCTATATATTTCAAGAGAAAATTATTGAAGGAGAAATTCTGGTAACATCATGTGGTATCAGAGAAGAAGTTCATCTATATACAACAGGTGAAGGAAGACAGGGCATTGATGGTTTGTGGTGATTGTTTCAAGGTGTGCAACAACCAATAGACAACCAGGTGAGTTGTAGGGGAAGTTGGGAATGCTCTCAATTGTAGAGTGAACAACATGCTTGCCAAGAGAGCAGGTAGAAGAAGGAGATGGCTACTAAAGGCCATGAATGTGGTCCAAGAGGAGACCACCAACATAAAATAAAGGTTGAGATAGATAAAGATCTGAAAGAGATAAGAACACGGATGGAGAATCTTTCATTGAAAATGCAACGGGATGAAAAGGTGCATTGGGTGTATGAATGGCCCATGAAGAAGAAGTTGAAGTGGCCCATTCAAAAATTGTTGGCCAGAGGACAATGAAGGCTATTGAGAAGGTGGCTGAGGCATACTGAAAACCTCAGTGAACTAGAGGAGGAACTGATTCACATTTGTGAACCAGAAACTGGGAAGATTCTTAGTGATAATGAGGACAAGAGATCAGAGAAGGGTCTCAGAGACTGCCAGGTGAGCAATGATGAAATTTTAAGTTGCTAGGTGGGAAATGATATGGGATCATTGGAGGATCTCATAGACTTCCAAGAGGGCATTGCATAAATACCAGATTGCCAGGTGGGAAAGGGAGAAGAGAAGAGATTGTTTGACAGTACCATGAACTCAAAGGTGAGTTCAGACCAGCAAGGAGAGTTGACAGAGAAAGGTCAGAAATGCATTGTGATCATTGGAGGAATTGAGGTATTCCTACCACATAGGCCAGTTAAGGCCAACACATGTGTTGCAGATGTTGGATTACTGAGAGGGGGGGTGAATTAGTAATAGTGTAATTATAATCCTTTTTCTTCAAATGTTATATCAATGTAGAATTATTATCCAATAATGAGAAGTAATAAATAAACAATCACACACATACATAGTACACCATTGTTTTATGTGGAAACCCAAATCGGGAGAAAACCACAGAATGTTTTTTCTTATATGTCTTGAAGAATTACATTCATTGGAAGAATCAACTTCCTTTGTTTTCCATCTGCAACTAGAAGGAGGCACCAACCCCCTAGTTTCTCAGGCTACAACCCGAGTGAAGCTCCAATTCCCCAAATCTTTGGCTACAACCAGAAGGAGGTTATAACCCCCAATTTTCTCTGGCTACAACTGGAAGGTGGCTACAACCACCTGTCCTTTCCCCGTCCTGCCACCCTGAAGTAGAAGTAGAATGATGGAACCACTGTCACTCTATCATTGTGAGATATACCGCTGTAAACTTGTACCAATAAATATGAACCATGTGTTATCACCCTATAATTTATAGGATCAACTGGTGACTGGAATATTATCTCTCTAGTGTTTCGTTTGTCAAATGATTTTTCATTCTGCAAATAATTTGAGAAGAAAAAGAAAAAGAAAAAGAAAAGAGGGCATAAAAGAATTTCAATAAGAGCCCCATGCAATAACAGTGACTTGGTCCATACCTTTCAAGCATGGCCAAGTTCTTTTAAATTGATGTTGATAGAAATAGTGAATAAGCTTGGCTAAACTGTTTAATCTTAGCCAAAGGATCTAGGTTAGTTAGTGAATAAATCTAGCTAGATTGTCTAATCTTGGTCAGATAACCCCAGGGTAGAATAAGTTCTTAGCCCAACAGTTTAATCTGGGTTAATTGTCATAGGAAGTTAAGTTAGAACATAGGCTAGTTTGCTTTACTTCAATAAAACCATCTTGATGATCAATGTTGCACCATGTTTTGGATGCTCGAAAATTTGTTTTCCTAACCCCTTGGTGATGTAAAATGTAAAAGATTGAGAAAAATCCATGAAATGCACTTATCCTAAGTTCTCTAGGTGCATATACTTTTCGCACCCACATTTATGCACTGCTCAAGTATCAACGGTCCAGATGATTGTGCTCAGATCTATGGTGGACAAATCTTTCCAGACCCCCTCAACCGTTCTACCTTTAACGGAGGGGGTGGGTCAGGAATCGCTGACAATGCATGCGCGTATATAGACAAACCAGGTTTCAATGCTCAGATCTATGGTCCGCATTGGATTCTGGACCCTCCCATCTGTTTTTTCTTTAATGGAGGGGGGGGTTCGGAATGTGTGCTAAAGAGCATGCCCAGATATGCGATTGAAAGGAAAGCGCACAGATCAACAAATCAAGGTGTTTTTTCGGACCCCCCC
>JZKD02S1755102.1:127925-147687 GCA_000966675.3 Picea glauca
AGTGTTGATAGACAACCATCTGAAGGCTAGTTAGAGCACAAGGAGTGTACGCAGGAATAAATTGTTTCAAGTTCGAAAGCTCAAGAGGTTGAGTGTAGAAGTGTGTTAGGAGGAGAAACAAAAGTATTCTAAGGAAGCAGAGGGTAGATCCCCTTATATTTGAGTTAGTTCGAAAATATCAGGAGGGATAGAAGAAGTTGAGACCCAAAATCTGAGGGTTCATAGGAAGGAGATCGAAGGTCAAGACCTTCAAAGTGTCGAAATCTTCCAAGACTGGGCAGAAGCAAAATCCCAAGAGGAGGAGGAGCATATACAACCATTAGATTAGCTGTAGAGGAGTGAATATGGACCGTCGGATCCCATGTCTAAACAACGAAGAATGCACATGGGAGGAGAGCATATATGAACTGTCAAATCTTAGCACAGAGGACCAATAGTCGTTGGATCTAAAGGAAAGTGCATGAGAGAAGTTATGAAATGATCAGAATTTTCCATCCTTAGAGGTGACAAGTGGCACCAGATCCAGGGTGTTCATGGGATCAAACATGTGGAGATTTACAAGGAGCATATGAGAAAACTCGCAAAAGGTGCATTTGTGAAATCATTCTGGACCGTTGGATCCGGGGTGACACATGGCAGAGATCCACACACATTGGAGGATTGGGCACCAGGAAAATGGACTTGAAGACAAGAGTAAATACATAGGCGACTAGGAGCCGAAACGATCCTAGCCATCCATTGTCGGAGGACGTGTGGTGAGATATCAACATTTCACTAAATCACTACTACATAAGGTCAAAGGGAAGAGTTGTTAGAAATCCTGAATCATAAAATCATGATTTGATCACAACCATGGGATCTTGGAGTGCCATGATCCATTTATACGACATGGGAGAATTCTGGGGTTTCGAGGATCGAAAGATCTGCGATGAGAATTCTTTCGACCTCACGAATCGTGAATCCATGAAATATTTGGGAGATGGGACCCAGTTCCTAGAGGAAGGTCACATCATGTGCATAGGAGAGAGGGCTAGCGCTTGCCAGGCCCCTAGTCGGGTTTCAAGAATTGGAGGATTCAAGTGTCTTGGAATGAAAAACCCCAACATCATGAAACACAATGCGCCTATTGTGTCTTTTGGTCAAGGGGTTGTGGTCACGTGGAGGGAGCTCATTCCTAGTGTTGTTTGCATGGGTTGAGTTCACATTTGGACCTGTGGATTTGTTCGTTGAAGGTTCCAGCATAGAGCTAAAGAGACATTTTGGCTCATCAAGATATGAAGAATGATCCTTAGACTCGGAGGTCAGCAGACCCTACTGAGGTAGAGGTAGGGGGTCTACATCATTAGAACCCTTTCCAAACTTGATTGAACTCTTGTGCAGTTTCACCTACAAGAAGAATCGATCACCACCTTCATAAATACTGCGAACGCGATGCACATCGACATAACTCTTATGTTGATCCTATGCTTTATTAATCCTTTATCTTATCATTTTAATTTGTTCTTCCATTTATTGGATCACTTCTAGCCCTACCAGGACCCTATCCTCTAGTTGATCCCATCTCAAAGGAGTCTGAAATGGTCACCCATAAAGAAACTCAAATGGTGCCATCTTAATGGTGCTTTGATATTTTTTGTTGTATGCAAACTCTACAAGTGCCAAGAACTCCGCCCAATGCTTATGTTGGTCCATCACATACATACACAACATATCTTCCAAGATTTGGTTTGTTCTTTATGTCTTCACATTTGTCTCCGAGTGATATGCGATACTAAAGTTAAGTTGGGTTCCCAAGGCCTGTTGGAAACTAGTCGAAAATCATCCTGTAAACATCGATGCTTGATCGGATATGATCCTCTTAGGAATGCCATGCATCCTCACAATATCGTTGATGAAAAATATAACTATTTTTGGTTCCTAATACATCATATGAATAGGGATAAAATGTGCACTCTTCGTTAGAGTTTCAACTACCACGAAAATTGAGTTGTGCCTCCTTGTTGTCAGTGGAAATCCCGCAATAAATTCCATCGAAATGACCTCCCATTNTTCCAAGACTGGGCAGAAGCAAAATCCCAAGAGGAGGAGGAGCATATACAACCATTAGATTAGCTGTAGAGGAGTGAATATGGACCGTCGGATCCCATGTCTAAACAACGAAGAACGCACATGGGAGGAGAGCAGATATGAACTTTCAAATCTTAACACAGAGGACCAATAGTCGTTGGATCTAGAGGAAAGTGCATGAGAGAAGTTCTGAAATGATCAAAATTTTCCATCCTTAGAGGTGACAAGTGGCAGCATATCCAGGGTATTCATGGGATCAGACATGGGGAGATTTACAAGGAGCATATGAGAAAACTTGCAAAAGGTGAATTTGTGAAATCATTCTGGACCGTTGGATCCAGGGTGACACATGGCAGAGATCCACACACATTGGAGGATTGGGCACCAGGAAAATGGACTTGAAGACAAGAGTAAATACGTAGGTGGCTAGGAGCCGAAACGATCCTAGCCATCCATTGTCGGAGGACGTGTGGTGAGATATCAACATTTCACTAAATCACTACTACATAAGGTCAAAGGGAAGAGTTGTTAGAAATCCTGAATCATAAAATCGTGATTCGATCACAACCATGGGATCTTGGAGTGCCATGAGCCATTTATACGACATGGGAGAATTCCGGGGTTTCGAGGATCAAAAGATCTGCGATGAGAATTATTTCGACTTCACGAATCATGAAGCCGTGAAATATTTGGGAGATGGGACCCAGTTCCTAGAGGAAGGTCACATCATGTGCATAGGAGATAGGGCTAGCGCTTGCCAGGCCCCTAGTCGGGTTTCAAGAATTGGAGGATTCGAGTGTCTTGGAATGAAAAACCCCAACATCATGAAACACAATGCGCCTATTCCTAGTGTTGTTTGCATGGGTTGAGTTCACATTTGGACCTATGGATTTGTTCGTTGAAGGTTCCAGCATAGAACTAAAGAGACATTTCAGATCATCAAGATATGAAGAATGATCCTTAGACCCGGAGGTCAGCAGACCCTGCTGAGGCAGAGGTAGGGGGTCTGCATAATTAGAACCCTTTCCAAACTTGATTGAACTCTTGTGCAGTTTCACCTACAAGAAGAATCGATCACCACCTTCATAAATACTGTGAACGTGATGCACATCGACATAACTTTTATGTCGATCCTATGCTTTCTTAATCCTTTATCTTATCATTTTAATTTGTTCTTCCATTTATTGGATCACTTCTAGTCCTACCAGGACCCTATCCTCTAGTTGATCCCATCTCAAAGGAGTCTGAAATGGTCACCCATAAAGAAACTCAAATGGTGCCATCTTAATGGTGCTTTGATATTTYTTGTTGTATGCAAACTCTACAAGTGCCAAGAACTCCGCCCAATGCTTATGTTGGTCCATCACATACATACACAACATATCTTCCAAGATTTGGTTTGTTCTTTATGTCTTCACATTTGTCTCCGAGTGATATGCGATACTAAAGTTAAGTTGGGTTCCCAAGGCCTGTTGGAAACTAGTCGAAAATCATCCTGTAAACATCGATGCTTGATCGGATATGATCCTCTTAGGAATGCCATGCATCCTCACAATATCGTTGATGAAAAATATAACTATTTTTGGTTCCTAATACATCATANCTCAAAGGAGTCTGAAACGGTCACCCATAAAGAAACTCAAATGGTGCCATCTTAATGGTGCTTTGATAGTTTTTGTTGTATGCAAACTCTACAAGTGCCAAGAACTCCGCCCAACGCTTATGTTGGTCCATCACATACATACACAACATATCTTCCAAGATTTGGTTTGTTCTTTATGTCTTTAGGTCTGTCTCCGAGTGATATGCGATACTAAAGTTAAGTTGGGTTCCCAAGGCCTCTTGGGAACTAGTCAAAAATCATCCTATAAACATCGATGCTTGATCGGATATGATCCGCTTAGGAACGCCATGCTTCCTCACAATATCGTTGATGAAAACTATAACTATTTTTGGTTCCTAATACATCATACGCATAGGGATAAAATGTGCACTCTTCGTCAGAGTTTCAACTACCATGAAAATTGAGTTGTGCCTCCTTATTGTCAGTGGAAATCCCGCAATAAATTCCATTGAAATGACCTCCCATTTATATTCTGAAATAGCATGTTGTTGTAGTAATCCTGTCGGATGTCTATGTTCATCCTTCACTTCCTGAAATTCCATACATCTCGCCATGTAGTTGATGATGACCGCCTTCATTCATTTCTAGAAGAATAAGGGTTTAAGGTCTTCCCTCATCTTCATGATTCCTTGATGAGCCATGTCCACTGCCCTATGAGCTTCATTTAAGATCAAACTTCTCAACTCATCGTTAGGCGGTACGCAAATATGGTTATCATATATCATTAATCCATCATTTTCCATAGTAATTTCCGTAAATTTTGGTACCAACATGGTGTCTTTTCTGATATTTTCCTTAACTACTTTATACCAGTCATCGTCGTGCTGTATAGTTAGAATATTTTCATGAAGATTCGTCTGGAGAGGTATCATCTAAAATATGCATGGTCTCTGACTCAACGCATCTACCACTCTTTTCATTGTTCCTTTTATATAGGTAATATCAAAATCGTAGTCACTAAGAAGTTCTGACCAATGCCTTTGTCGCGCGTTCAAGTCATTTTGCATAAAAATGTGCTGCAAACCACAGTGGCCTTTTTTCAGTTCAAATTTCCATCTAATCAGGTAGTGCCTCCACACTCTCAAGGCATACACAATGACCAAAAAATCCAAATCGTGTGTTGTGTAGTTCTCCTCATGCTTTCTTAACTTCCTTAATATGTAAGCGATCACTCGAACATGTTGCATCAAGAATCCGCCTAAGCCTTCCTTGGATGCATCTGTGCATACCCAGATGTCCTCGTCCATGTCAAGGACATTTAGTATCATCGCTATCATCAAAAACTCCTTCAGCCTTGTAAATCCTTCCGCGCATTTCTCAGTCCATACAAACTTCTTGTTTTTATTCTACAATTCTGTGATCGGATCTTTTATCTTCGAAAAACCTTCGACGAACCATCAATAATATCCAGCTAAACCCATGAAGCTATGTAATTATTGTACATTATTCGGCACAGGCCATTCCATAATATCCTCTACCTTCGCTGGATCCACAACGATACCTTCGTTAGAGATAACATGCCCTAAATATGAATCCTTGATTGATAAAAAGAGCATTTCAACAGTTTCTCGTATAATTTTTTCTATCGTAAACACTGTAGTACCAAGAACAAATGTTCGTCATGTTCTTCCGTCATCCGAGATTAGATCAAAATATCGTCAATGAATACTTGAACAAACTTGTCCAAGTATTTGCGGAAAACCCAATTCATCAAGCTCATGAATACCCCTGGGGCGTTTGTCAGTCCAAATTGTAAAATGGTAAAATTGTAATGTCTAAACCTCATATTTAATGCGGTATTAGGAATTTCTTCCTCCTTGATCTGTAACTGGTGATAACCTGATCTGAAGTCGATATTAGAAAACACTATCGCGCCTTTCATTTGATCAAACAAATAGTCTATTCTTGGAAACATATATTGATTCTTGATCATTTCCTTGTTGAATTGATGGTAGTCAATGCAGAGTCTCCACGAGCCATCCTTCTCCCGTATGAAAATAACAGGCGCGCCCCAAGTTGACACACTTGGAAGTATAATTCCTATGTCCAAAAACTATTTCAATTGCATTTTGAACTCCTGTAACTCAGGGGTCGACATCCGATAATGCATCCTTGCTAGCGGTTCAGTTCCAGGTTTTAATTTGATTGTAAATTCCAACTCTCTTTTAGGACGAAAACCTGGTAACTCTTCTGGGAACAGGTTCACAAACTCTCGTATTACCAGAAGGTTTTCTAATCCTTCCTCTATGCCCTTGTCGTTCAACGCTAGGATTGCATAAAGGTTGCATCCCTTTCACATGCTCTTCCATAGTTGTAGGGAAGAGATGAACCTTAGGGAAACTCCATGGTTTCTTCCTACAATCACTCGTCTTTGTCCCTCATTATCGGTCAAACTCAACCATTTCATCTTACAGTTGAGTATCACCTCATGCGATTCCAACTAGTCCATATCGATCACGATGTCATAAGATCCTAAGATCGTGACATACATGTTGACCTTCATGGAAAAATATCCTAGGTTAAGGATACAGTATGTAACCTTTCCTCTAACCTTCTGCTTGGCTCATGAGTCCATTTCCATGTAGCTAAACTCATCCTGTTCGACTTCCTTTACCTTAATTATTTTTAGCACTGCACCTGAAATAAATCTCTCTGTAGCACCTGGATCTATCAAAATACTAAAGGTCTGGTCAACGATAGTACCTGATGTCTAGAGAAAAGTAGGTTAGTGCTCGACCTAACGGTTATTCACTGCTACATGAATACGATGGGCCTTCCCCAAATCTCCTACTGTAGTGTGTCTGTCTGAACCGACTGCTCTAGCCCTCTCAACTAGACATTCATGCTGGTAATGTGGATCTCCATATGTAAAACATCCAGTCTTCGGTCCAGTTCTCCTGGTCCCCAGAGTAGAAGTTGATGGCCCACCAGCCTAAAATCCTGGTCAGTTTTGTTGAACAAGCCTGAACTGTTGTTGTTGTGGATGACATTGTTGCTTGTGTTGTGGTCCTCTGTAGGGAGTCCGATTCTAAGGCACTAGTCACCGTGGTTTCGTGAACTTGGATCCTCTTGGAGTGCCTCGATACCTCGATTGATGTCTAGCTACCGTCTGATGTTGTTGTGCCCCAGATGTCGTATGTCNCTCAAAGGAGTCTGAAACGGTCACCCATAAAGAAACTCAAATGGTGCCATCTTAATGGTGCTTTGATAGTTTTTGTTGTATGCAAACTCTACAAGTGCCAAGAACTCCGCCCAACGCTTATGTTGGTCCATCACATACATACACAACATATCTTCCAAGATTTGGTTTGTTCTTTATGTCTTTAGGTCTGTCTCCGAGTGATATGCGATACTAAAGTTAAGTTGGGTTCCCAAGGCCTCTTGGGAACTAGTCAAAAATCATCCTATAAACATCGATGCTTGATCGGATATGATCCGCTTAGGAACGCCATGCTTCCTCACAATATCGTTGATGAAAACTATAACTATTTTTGGTTCCTAATACATCATACGCATAGGGATAAAATGTGCACTCTTCGTCAGAGTTTCAACTACCATGAAAATTGAGTTGTGCCTCCTTATTGTCAGTGGAAATCCCGCAATAAATTCCATTGAAATGACCTCCCATTTATATTCTGAAATAGCATGTTGTTGTAGTAATCCTGTCGGATGTCTATGTTCATCCTTCACTTCCTGAAATTCCATACATCTCGCCATGTAGTTGATGATGACCGCCTTCATTCATTTCTAGAAGAATAAGGGTTTAAGGTCTTCCCTCATCTTCATGATTCCTTGATGAGCCATGTCCACTGCCCTATGAGCTTCATTTAAGATCAAACTTCTCAACTCATCGTTAGGCGGTACGCAAATATGGTTATCATATATCATTAATCCATCATTTTCCATAGTAATTTCCGTAAATTTTGGTACCAACATGGTGTCTTTTCTGATATTTTCCTTAACTACTTTATACCAGTCATCGTCGTGCTGTATAGTTAGAATATTTTCATGAAGATTCGTCTGGAGAGGTATCATCTAAAATATGCATGGTCTCTGACTCAACGCATCTACCACTCTTTTCATTGTTCCTTTTATATAGGTAATATCAAAATCGTAGTCACTAAGAAGTTCTGACCAATGCCTTTGTCGCGCGTTCAAGTCATTTTGCATAAAAATGTGCTGCAAACCACAGTGGCCTTTTTTCAGTTCAAATTTCCATCTAATCAGGTAGTGCCTCCACACTCTCAAGGCATACACAATGACCAAAAAATCCAAATCGTGTGTTGTGTAGTTCTCCTCATGCTTTCTTAACTTCCTTAATATGTAAGCGATCACTCGAACATGTTGCATCAAGAATCCGCCTAAGCCTTCCTTGGATGCATCTGTGCATACCCAGATGTCCTCGTCCATGTCAAGGACATTTAGTATCATCGCTATCATCAAAAACTCCTTCAGCCTTGTAAATCCTTCCGCGCATTTCTCAGTCCATACAAACTTCTTGTTTTTATTCTACAATTCTGTGATCGGATCTTTTATCTTCGAAAAACCTTCGACGAACCATCAATAATATCCAGCTAAACCCATGAAGCTATGTAATTATTGTACATTATTCGGCACAGGCCATTCCATAATATCCTCTACCTTCGCTGGATCCACAACGATACCTTCGTTAGAGATAACATGCCCTAAATATGAATCCTTGATTGATAAAAAGAGCATTTCAACAGTTTCTCGTATAATTTTTTCTATCGTAAACACTGTAGTACCAAGAACAAATGTTCGTCATGTTCTTCCGTCATCCGAGATTAGATCAAAATATCGTCAATGAATACTTGAACAAACTTGTCCAAGTATTTGCGGAAAACCCAATTCATCAAGCTCATGAATACCCCTGGGGCGTTTGTCAGTCCAAATTGTAAAATGCTAAAATTGTAATGTCTAAACCTCATATTTAATGCGCTATTAGGAATTTCTTCCTCCTTGATCTGTAACTGGTGATAACCTGATCTGAAGTCGATATTAGAAAACACCATCGCGCCTTTCATTTGATCAAACAAATAGTCTATTCTTGGAAACGGATATTGATTCTTGATCATTTCCTTGTTCAATTGATGGTAGTCAATGCAGAGTCTCCACGAGCCATCCTTCTCTCGTATGAAAATAACAGGCGTGCACTTGGAAGTATAATTCCTATGTCCAAAAACTATTTCAGTTGCATTTTGAACTCCTGTAACTCAGGGGTCGACATCCGATAAGGCATCCTTGCTAGCGGTTCAATTCCAGGTTTTAATTTGATTGTAAATTCCAAATCTCTTTCAGGAGGAAAACCTGGTAACTCTTCTGGGAACAGGTTCACAAACTCTCGTACTACCAGAAGGTTTTCTAATCCTTCCTCTATGCCCTTGTCATTCAACGCTAGGATTGCATAAATATTGCATCCCTTTCACATGCTCTTCCATAGCTGTAGGGAAGAGATGAACCTTAGGGAAACTCCATGGTTTCTTCCTACAATCACTCGTCTTTGTCCCTCATTATCGGTCAAACTCAACCGTTTCATCTTATAGTTGAGTATCACCTCATGCGATTCCAACTAGTCCATATCGATCACGACGTCATAAGATCCTAAGATCATGATGTACATGTTGACCTTCATGGAAAAATATCCTAGGTTAAGGATATAGTATGTAACCTTTCCTCTAACCTTCTGCTTGGCTCATGAATCCATTTCTATGTAGCTAAACTCATCCTGTTCGACTTCCTTTACCTTAATTATTTTTAGCACTGCACCAGAAATAAATCTCTCTGTAGCACCTAGATCTATCAAAATACTAAAGGTCTGGTCAACGATAGTACCTGATGTCTAGAGAAAAGTAGGTTAGTGCTCGACCTAATGGTTATTCACTCCTACATGAATACGATGGGCCTTCCCCAAATCTCCTATTGTAGTGTGTCTGTCTGAACCGACTGCTCTAGCCCTCTCAACTGGACATTCATGCTGGTAATGTGGATCTCCATATGTAAAACATCCAGTCTTCGGTCTAGTTCTCTTGGTCTCCAGAGTAGAAGTTGATGACCCACCAGCCTAAAACCCTGGTCAGTTCTGTTGAACAAGCCTGAACTGTTGTTGTTGTGGATGACATTGTTTCTTGTGTTGTGGTCCTCTGTAGGGAGTCCGATTCTAAGGCACTAGTCACCGTGGTTTCTTGAACTTGGATCCTCTTGGAGTGCCTCGATACCTTGATGGATGGCTAGCTGCCGTCTAATGTTGTTGTGCCCCAGATGTCGTATGTCCCATCGGTCTCACATGAGTCCTTCTCTGACCCCTTCCGATCAACTCTTCCTTATCTATGAGGGCCTTCTGGAAAAAATCATGCAACATCTGAGGCATTAGTATCCTCACTTTCGCACGAATTTTGACGTTAAGGAAGAACACAAATTTTTTGAACTTGAGATTCTCGGTGTTCAAATGTGGAGCTTACCTAAGTAGCTCCATGAAATGAGCTTCATACTCGGGCATTGTATGAACGCCATGTCGTAAGGCGTTGAAATCATTGAGCTAGCGCTCAATGAATTCCTCAGCCAAATACCTCTCCCATAAACTCTCCTCAAATAGTTCCCATGACATGTCTTCGATGACCATATTCAATTGTGGCAGGAGCATCTTCCACCATAGAAGATTGCTCCCCTTCAGCTGAAAGGCCGCCATGCAGAATTTCATGTTGGAGGTTTAGTCTTGAAGTGTGAAGCACATCACCATGTTCTCCAACCATGCCTCGGCGGCTGCAAAATCCGTGGCACTTGAGAACTCGGGAAACTTGACCTTCTCGTGTTCTCGATGAACGCTACCAATACCGACTGGGGTGCGCTATGGGCCCTCAGGGGGTATAGGCACCCTGGCCTCATCTCTATCCAGATGGATAATCAAGGCCTCTGACATTCTGTGAAAGGACCTCATCAACCCAACCACATCCCCCAAAACAATATGTCCCTGTCCAATGACTTGATCTTATCCTTGGGGGTTAGACCCCTCTAGCGTGGATGCTATTGGAGGCGTCGTTCCTCCTCCCTTAGCCCCACGTCATCTTCCTTCATGGAATCCTCTAACCATGATTACCTGCACGAACACAATTCAATTTAATTAGTGATAAATTATTAATCAAGTGTTTATATAGTGGAAGGTGTAATGATCCCAAGTCACGGGGTTGAACCCGCTCTGATACCATATGTAATATCCCCTCTGTTACGTCTAGGAAGGTGAAGCATAAAAGGTAAAAAAAAAATTCATTAATAAATTAACATCAGCACATGATCACAACATCCCCTAATAAACAACATCATAAGTAAAATAAGTGCCAACTACTCATCATGGAAATCACTAAGGACGCATTCAACACGTCAACGAATGATAGGGACACATAAACATAAACAATGAAACGTATTAGCACATCATAATCATATTGAAACAATTTACAACAACATTCAGTCAGATAATGAATATAAAAGTACTACCCACCCAACCTACCCTGCAAGGTTAGGACCTCCAGGACACATAAGAAACGCTCAATCCCANTTGTTGTATGCAAACTCTACAAGTGCCAAGAACTCCGCCCAATGCTTATGTTGGTCCATCACATACATACACAACATATCTTCCAAGATTTGGTTTGTTCTTTATGTCTTCACATTTGTCTCCGAGTGATATGCGATACTAAAGTTAAGTTGGGTTCCCAAGGCCTGTTGGAAACTAGTCGAAAATCATCCTGTAAACATCGATGCTTGATCGGATATGATCCTCTTAGGAATGCCATGCATCCTCACAATATCGTTGATGAAAAATATAACTATTTTTGGTTCCTAATACATCATATGAATAGGGATAAAATGTGCACTCTTCGTTAGAGTTTCAACTACCACGAAAATTGAGTTGTGCCTCCTTGTTGTCAGTGGAAATCCCGCAATAAATTCCATCGAAATGACCTCCCATTTATATTCTGAAATAGCATGTTGTTGTAGTAATCCTGTCAGATGTCTATGTTCATCCTTCACTTCTTGAAATTCAATACATTTCGCCATGTAGTTGATGATGACCGCCTTCATTCCTTTCTAGAAGAATAAGGGTTTTAGGTCTTCCCTCATCTTCATGACTCCTGGATGGGCCATGTCCACTGCCCTATGAGATTAATTTAAGATCAAACTTTTCAACTCATCGTTAGGTGGTACACAAATATGGTTATCATGTATCATTAATCCATCATTTTCCACAGTAATTCCCACAAATTTTGGTACCAACATGGTGTCTTTTCTAATATTTTCCTTAACTTCTTTATATCAGTCATCATCACGTTGTATAGTTAGAATATTTTCATGAAGATTCATATGGAGAGGTATCATCTAAAATATGCGTGGTCTCTGACTCAACGCATCTGCCACTCTTTTCATTGTTCCTTTTATATAGGTAATATCAAAATCGTACTCACTAAGAAGTTATGACCAACACCTTTGTCTTGCATTCAAGTCATTTTGCATAAAAATGTGTTGCAAACCATAGTGTCCTTTTTTCAGTTAAAATTTCCATCCAATTAGGTAGTGCCTCCACACTCTCAGGACATACACAATGACCAAAAACTCCAAATCATCTGTCGTGTATTTCTCCTCATAATTTCTTAACTTCCTTAAGATGTAAGAGGTCACTCAAACATGTTGCATCAATAATCTGCCTAAGCCTTCCTTCGATGCATCTGTGTATACCCAGATTTCCTCGTCCATGTCAAGGACATTTAGTATCATCGCTATCATCAACAACTCTTTCAGCCTTCTAAATCCTTCCGCACATTTCTCAGTCCATACAAACTTCTTGTTTTTATTCTGCAATTCTGTGATCGGATCTTCTATCTTCGAAAAACCTTCGATGAACCATCGATAATANTTGAGTTGTGCCTCCTTGTTGTCAGTGGAAATCCCGCAATAAATTCCATCGAAATGACCTCCCATTTATATTCTGAAATAGCATGTTGTTGTAGTAATCCTGTCAGATGTCTATGCTCATCCTTCACTTCTTGAAATTCCATACATTTTGCCATGTAGTTGATGATGACCGCCTTCATTCCTTTCTAGAAGAATAAGGGTTTTAGGTCTTCCCTCATCTTCATGACTCCTGGATGAGCCATGTCCACTACCCTATGAGCTTAATTTAAGATCAAAATTTTCAACTCATCGTTAGGAGGTACACAAATATGGTTATCATGTATCATTAATCCATCGTTTTCCACAGTAATTCCTACAAATTTTGGTACCAACATGGTGTCTTTTCTAATATTTTCTTTAACTTCTTTATATCAGTCATCATCATGTTGTATAGTTAGAATATTTTCATGAAGATTCATCTGGAGAGGTATCATCTAAAATATGCGTGGTCTCTGACTCAACTCATCTTCCACTCTTTTCATTGTTCCTTTTATATAGGTAATATCAAAATCGTACTCACTAAGAAGTTATGACCAACACCTTTGTCATGCATTCAAGTCATTTTGCATAAAAATGTGATGCAAACCATAGTTTTCTTTTTTTAGTTAAAATTTCCATCCAATTAGGTAGTGCCTCCACACTCTCAGGGCATACACAATGACCAAAAAATCCAAATCATGTGTCGTGTATTTCTCCTCATAATTTCTTAACTTCCTTAAGATGTAAGCGGTCACTCAAACATGTTTCATCAAGAATCTGCCTAAGCCTTCCTTCGATGCATCTGTGCATACCCAGATGTCCTCGTCCATGTCAAGGACATTTAGTATCATTGCTATCGTCAACAACTCCTTCAGCCTTCTAAATCCTTCAGCACATTTCTCAGTCCATACAAACTTCTTGTTTTTATTCTGCAATTCTGTGATCGGATCTTCTATCTTCGAAAAACCTTCGATGAACCATCGATAATATCCAGCTAAACCCATGAAGCTATGTAATTATGGTACATTATTCGGCACAGGCCATTCCATAATATCCTCTACCTTCACTGGATCCACAACGATACCTTCGTCAGAGATAACATGACCTAAATATGAATCCTTGATTGATAAAAAGAGCATTTCAACAGTTTCTCATATAATTTGTTCTATCGTAAACANACAATGACCAAAAACTCCAAATCATGTGTCGTGTATTTCTCCTCATAATTTCTTAACTTCCTTAAGATGTAAGCGGTCACTCAAACATGTTGCATCAAGAATCTGCCTAAGCCTTCCTTCGATGCATCTGTGCATACCCAGATGTCCTCGTCCATGTCAAGGACATTTAGTATCATCGCTATCGTCAACAACTCCTTCGGCCTTCTAAATCCTTCCGCACATTTCTCAGTCCATACAAACTTCTTGTTTTTATTCTGCAATTCTGTGATCGGATCTTCTATCTTCGAAAAACCTTCGATGAACCATCGATAATATCCAGCTAAACCCATGAAGCTATGTAATTATGGTACATTATTCGGCACAGGCCATTCCATAATATCCTCTACCTTCACTGGATCCACAATGATACCTTCGTCAGAGATAACATGACCTAAATATGAATCCTTGATTGCTAAAAAGAGCATTTCAACAGTTTCTCATATAATTTGTTCTATCGTAAACACTGTAGTACCAGGAAAAAATGTTCATCATGTTCTTTCATCTTCCGAGAATAGATCAAAATATGATCAATGAATACTTGAACAAAATTGTCCAAGTATTTGCAGAAAACCCAATTCATCAAGCTCATGAATACCCCTGGGGCATTTGTCAGTCCAAATTGTAAAATGGTAAAATTGTAATGTCTAAACCTCATTTTTAATGCGGTATTAAGAATGTCTTCCTCCTTGATTTGTAACTGGTGATAACCTTATCTGAAGTCAATATTAGAAAACAACATCACGCCTTTCATTTGATCAAACAAATCATCTATTCTTGGAAATAGATATTGATTCTTGATCATTCCCTTGTTCAATTGATGGTAGTCAATGCAAAGTCTCCACGAGCCATCCTTCTCCCGTATGAAAATAACAGGTGTGCCCCAAGGTGAAACACTTGGAAGTATAATTCCTATGTCCAAAAACTATTTCAGTTGCATTTTGAACTCTTGTAACTTAGGGGTTGACATCCAATAAGGCATCCTTGCTAGCGGTTCAGTTCCAGGTTTTAATTCGATTGTAAATTCCAAATCTCTTTTAGAAGTCAAACCTGGTAACTCTTCTGGGAACAGGTTTACAAACTTTTGTACTACCAAAAGGTTT
This sequence comes from Picea glauca, assembly GCA_000966675.3. Classification (NCBI taxonomy): domain Eukaryota; kingdom Viridiplantae; phylum Streptophyta; class Pinopsida; order Pinales; family Pinaceae; genus Picea; species Picea glauca. The sequence continues at coordinate 142,877 of JZKD02S1755102.1, forward strand.
TCTAATCCTTCCTCTATGCCCTTGTTGTTCAACGATAGGATTGCATAAAGATTGCATCCCTTTCACATGCTCTTCCATAGTTGTAGGGAAGAGATGAACCTTAGGGAAAATCCATGGTTTCTTCCTAAAATCACTCGTCTTTGTCCCTCATTATCGGTCAAGCTCAACCGTTTCATATTATAGTTGAGTATCAACTCATGCGATTCCAACTAGTCCATATCGATCATGACATCGTAAGATCCTAAGATCGTGACGTATATGTTGACCTTCATGAAAAAATATCCTAGGTTAAGGATATAGTATGTAACCTTTCCTCTAACCTTATTCTTGGATCATGAATCCATTTACATGTAGCTAAACTCATCTTGTTCGACTTCCTTTAACTTAATTCTTTTTAGCACTGCACCAGAAATAAATCTCTCTGTAGCACCTGGATCTATAAAAATACTAAAGGTATGGTCAACAATAGTACCTGATGTCTAGAACACGGTAGGTTAGTGCTTGACCTAACGGTTATTCACTGCTACATGAATCCGATGGGCCTTTCCCAAATATCCTACTGTAGTGTGTCTGTCTGAACCAGCTGCTCTAGCCCTCTCAACTGGACATTTGTGTTGCTAATGTGGATCTCCATATGTAAAAAATCTGGTCTTCGATCCAGTTCTCCTGGTCCCCAGAGTAGAAGTTGATGGCCCACCAGCCTGACACCCTGGTTAGTTATGTTGAACAAGCCTGAACTATTGTTGTTGTGGATGACATTGTNACAATGACCAAAAACTCCAAATCATGTGTCGTGTATTTCTCCTCATAATTTCTTAACTTCCTTAAGATGTAAGCGGTCACTCAAACATGTTGCATCAAGAATCTGCCTAAGCCTTTCTTCGATGCATCTGTGCATACCCAGATGTCCTCGTCCATGTCAAGGACATTTAGTATCATCGCTATCATCAACAACTCCTTCATCCTTCTAAATCCTTCCACACATTTCTCAGTCCATACAAACTTCTTGTTTTTATTCTGCAATTCTGTGATCGGATCTTCTATCTTCGAAAAACCTTCGATGAACCATCGATAATATCCAGCTAAACCCATGAAGCTATGTAATTATGGTACATTATTCGGCACAGTCCATTCCATAATATCCTCTACCTTCACTGGATCCACAATGATACCTTCGTCAGAGATAAAATGACCTAAATATGAATCCTTGATTGATAAAAAGAGCATTTCAACAGTTTCTCATATAATTTGTTCTATCGTAAACACTGTAGTACCAGGAAAAAATGTTCATCATGTTCTTTCATCTTCCGAGAATAGATCAAAATATCATCAATGAATACTTGAACAAACTTGTCCAAGTATTTGTGGAAAACCCAATTCATCAAGCTCATGAATACCCCTGGGGCATTTGTCAGTCCAAATTGTAAAATGGTAAAATTGTAATGTCTAAACCTCATTTTTAATGCGGTATTAGGAATGTCTTCCTCCTTGATCTGTAACTGGTGATAACCTTATCTGAAGTCAATATTAGAAAACAACATCACGCCTTTCATTTGATCAAACAAATCATCTATTCTTGGAAATAGATTTTGATTCTTGATCATTCCCTTGTTCAATTGATGGTAGTCAATGCAAAGTCTCCATGAGCCATCCTTCTCCCGTATGAAAATAACAGGTGTGCCCCAAGGTGAAACACTTGGAAGTATAATTCCTATGTCCAAAAACTATTTCAGTTGCATTTTGAACTCCTGTAACTTAGGGGTTGACATCCAATAAGGCATCCTTGCTAGCGGTTCAGTTCCAGGTTTTAATTCGATTGTAAATTCCAACTCTCTTTTAGAAGTCAAACCTAGTAACTCTTCTGGGAACAGGTTTACAAACTCTTGTACTACCAAAAGGTTTTCTAATCCTTCCTCTATGCCCTTGTCGTTCAACGCTAGGATTTCATAAAGATTGCATCCCTTTCACATGCTCTTCCATAGTTGTAGGGAAGAGATGAACCTTAGGGAAAATCCATGGTTTCTTCCTACAATCACTCGTCTTTGTCCCTCATTATCGGTNCCATGAAGCTATGTAATTATGGTACATTATTCGGCACAGGCCATTCCATAATATCCTCTACCTTCACTGGATCCACAACGATACCTTTGTCAGAGATAACATGACCTAAATATGAATCCTTGATTGATAAAAAGAGCATTTCAACAGTTTCTCATATAATTTGTTCTATCGTAAACACTGTAGTACCAAGAAAAAATGTTCATCATGTTCTTTCATCTTCCGAGAATAGATCAAAATATCATCAATGAATACTTGAACAAACTTGTCCAAGTATTTGCGGAAAACCCAATTCATCAAGCTCATGAATACCCCTGGGGCATTTGTTAGTCCAAATTGTAAAATGGTAAAATTGTAATGTCTAAACCTCATTTTTAATGCGGTATTAGGAATGTCTTCCTCCTTTATCTGTAACTGGTGATAACCTGATCTGAAGTCAATATTAGAAAACAACATCACACCTTTCATTTGATCAAACAAATCGTCTATTCTTGGAAATAGATATTGATTCTTGATCATTCCCTTGTTCAATTGATGGTAGTAAATGCAAAGTCTTCACGAGCCATCCTTCTCCCGTATGAAAATAACAGGTGTGCCCCAAGGTGACACACTTGGAAGTATAATTCCTATGTCCAAAAACTATTTTAGTTGCATTTTGAACTCCTGTAACTTAGGGGTTGACATCCAATAAGGCATCCTTGCTAGCGGTTCAGTTCCAGGTTTTAATTCGATTGTAAATTCCAACTCTCTTTTAGAAGGAAAACCTGGTAACTCTTCTAGGAACAGGTTCACAAACTCTTGTAATACCAAAAGTTTTTCTAATCCTTCCTCTATGCCCTTGTCGTTCAACACTAGGATTGCATAAAGATTGCATCCCTTTCACATGCTCTTCCATAGTTGTAGGGAAGAGATGAACCTTAGGGAAAATCCATGGTTTCTTCCTACAATCACTCGTCTTTGTCCCTCATTATCGGTCAAGCTCAACCGTTTCATCTTATAGTTGAGTATCAACTCATGCGATTCCAACTAGTCCATATTGATCATGACATCGTAAGATCCTAAGATCGTGACGTATATGTTGACCTTCATAAAAAAATATCCTAGGTAAAGGATATAGTATGTAACCTTTCCTCTAACCTTATTCTTGGATCATGAATCCATTTACATGTAGATAAACTCATCTTGTTCGACTTCCTTTAACTTAATTCTTTCTAGCACTGCACCAGAAATAAATCTCTCTGTAGCACCTGGATCTATAAAAATACTAAAGGTCTGGTCAACAATAGTACCTGATGTCTAGAGCATGGTAGGTTAGTGCTTGACCTAACGGTTATTCACTGCTACATGAATCCGATGGGCCTTTCCCAAATATCCTACTGTAGTGTGTCTGTCTGAACCAGCTGCTCTAGCCCTCTCAACTGGATAGTCGTGTCGGTAATGTGGATCTCCATATGTAAAACATCCGGTCTTCGGTCCAGTTCTCCTAGTCCCCAGAGTAGAAGTTGATGGCCCACCAGCCTGACACTCTGGTTATTTATGTTGAACAAGCCTGAACTATTGTTGTTGTGGATGACATTGTTGCTTGTGTTGTGGTCCTCTGTAGGGAGTCTGCTTCTGAGGCACTAGTCATCGTGGTTTCGTGAACTTGGATCCTCTTGGAGTGCCTCAATACCTTGATGAATTTCTAGCTGTTGTATGATGTTGTTGTGCCCCAGATGTCGCATGTCCCATTGGTCTCACAGGAGTTCTTCTCTAACCCCTTCCAATCAACTATTCCTTATCTATGAGGGCCTTCTGGAAAAAATCGTGCAACGTCTGAGGCATTAGTATCCTTACTTTCACATGAATTCTGACGTTAAGGAAGAACACACAATTTTTGAACTTGAGATTCCCAATGTTCAAATGTGGAGCATACCTAAGTAGCTCCATGAAACGAGCCTCATACTCGAGCATCGTACGAATGCCATGTCATAAGGTGTTGAAATCATTGAGATAGCACTCAATGAATTCCTTATCCAAATACCTCTCCCATAAACTCTCCTCAAATAGTTCCTATGACATGTCATCAATGACCATATTTAATTGTGGCAGGAGCATCTTCCAGCATAGAAGATTGCTCCCCTTCAGCTGAAATACCGCCATGCAAAATTTCATGTTGGAGGTATAGTCTTGAAGTGTGAAGAACATCACCATGTTCTCCAACCATGCCTCGACAGCTACACCATCCGTGGAACCTGAGAACTCAGGAAACTTGACCTTCTCGTGTTCTTGGTGAATGCTACCAATACCGACTGGGGTGCGCTATGGACCCTCAGGGGGTATAGACACCCTGACCTCATCTCTATCTAGACGAATAATCAAGGCCTCTGACATCCTGTGAAAGGACCTCATCAACCCAACCACATCCCCCAAAAGAATATGTCCCTTTCTAATGACTTGATCTTATCCTTGGGGGTTAGACCCCTCTAGCGTGGATGCTACTAGAGGCGTCGTGCCTCCTCCATTAGCCCCACATCATCTTCCTTCATGGAATCCTCTAACCATGATTACCTACATGAACACAATTCAATTTAATTAGTGGTAAATTATTAATCAAGTGTTTATATAGTGGAAGGTGTAATTATCCCAAGTCACAGGATTGAACCTGCTCTGATACCATATGTAACATCCCCTCTATTACATCTAGGAAAGTGAAGCATAGAAGGTAAAAAAAAAAATCATTAATAAATTAACATCAACACATGATCACAACA